>APFE030871500.1:0-31115 GCA_000404065.3 Pinus taeda | reverse complement strand
CTCCACAAGAGGTATGGACTGGTAAGAAACCCTCTCTTTCACATCTGAAGGTATTTGGATGTGATGCATATGTACATGCTCCAAAGGAGAAACGAAACAAGTTGAATAGTAAATCTGAAAATTGTCTCTTTATAGGGTATAAGGATGGTTTAAAGGGTTATAAGCTTTGGAACCCAGTAACAAGGAAGGTTGTGTACAATTGAGATGTGGTGTTTAGAGAGGTAAAATATGTTATTAAACATTAAGTCCAACCAAAGGAACCTGAGAAGATAGAGTTTGAGCTAAAGGAGGAAGAATCAGAATCTACAGTAGAGGAGGAATCAGAAGGTGAAGAGCCACAAACTCCAGGTGTGAGAAAATTAGTTCGAGAAAGAAGGCAGCTAGAAAGGTATACTCCATCTGCTTTCTGTTCAAATTTTGCTTTATCTATTGCTGATGATGATCCTAGAACTATGAATGAAGCAGTTGATTTAGAGGATGGAAAACTCTAAAAAGAGGCCATGGCTGATGAAATGGCATCTTTGCTCAAAAATGAGGCTTGGGATCTGGTGGAGTTGTCGGCTGGAAGGAAACCCATTGGCAGTAAATGGGTGTTCAAGAAGAAGAGAAATGCAGAAGGAAAGGTTGAGAAATACAAAGCTCAGTTGGTAGAAAAAGGTTATTCCCAGGTGCCGGGAATTGATTTTTGTGATATTTTTTCTCCTATTGCCAAGGTAACTTCTATTAGATTGTTTTTATCTGTTGTTGTTGCTTTTGATTTTGAGGTAGAATAGATGGATGTGAAGACAACATTTCTTCACGAGGATCTAGAAAAGGAGATCTAAATGAAGCAACTCGAAGACTCTACGGTGAAGGGTAAGAAAGAACTGGTATGAAAGTTAAAGAAGTCTCTGTATGGGTTAAAACAGTCACCTAGGATGTGGTATCAGAAATGTGATACATTTATATGAGGACTTGGCTTCACGAGAAGCAAAGAATATTGTTGTGTGTATTTTAAATTAATTGGTGATCGTGTTATTTATCTGGTCTTGTATGTGGATGATATGTCGCTGGTTGGAAATGACAAAGAAATTATCCAAGATTTGAAGACCCATTTGTCCTCCAAATTCGACATGAAATATCTTGGTGCTGGAAACTATATTTTGGGCATGGAAATTGAAAGAGATCAGACAAAGAGGAAGCTCTGATTAAACCAGAGGAAGTATGTCAAGACAATATTGCAAAGGTTTAATATGCAGGATAGTAAACCGGTGAAAGTTCCTATTCCTGTAGGTGTAAAGTTATCTGCTGAACAATGTCTCAAGACACAAGAAAAGGAATAGGACATGTCTCGTGTTCCATATGCAAGTGCAGTCGGTAGCCTGATGTATGCGATGGTCCACATTGTGGTATAAAAGGTATCTTTTTAACTCCTAATTATCTTCACATTAATTGTTAACCCAGGTACGATTTTCTATTTCAAGAGTTTACTCAGTCTGAGGCGGATATTTACTCAAGAGTAATATTTCTAAATTGCAGTACAGTGCTCTCAAATACAAGAATAAATGGATGCAGTTGGTGAACTCAAATTGCAATTAAAAAAAACTCAATGCTCTGAAACTAAATCATTCACTCAGGAAATTACAGCAACTATCATTCAAGGATGTATTAGCAATAACTCTTTCCTCTGTCAACTGATGTAAATGAAATCAATCATGAACAAGATCCTCAATCTAAGGACTTAGACAGTGATAGTCAATGTCCTTTATAGTTTATGATCTTACACTTCCACACCAAAAAAATTAACTGGAAATGACAATTCAATTAGAAATGCCCACTAAAACACACTTGTTGCAATATCAGTTAAAAGGTGAAATCAAATCCTTGCGGAAAAGGAACAACAACTAAGTCTATTGAAAAACCAAATAGCAAAGCTTTATCTAACAAAAATGAATTGAACAACAAAGCTCATCTTACAAAAATGAAATATTAATGGAAAGGAACAGTAATGATAAATTATTAGAATTGAAATGTAATCTTAAATATAACTGAATAGCAAGGCTAATTAAATAGAAATACATAGCAACTGCAAATGTAACTGAATCAACAGTCTTAATCTAGCAGAATGAACAACAATCACAGTTATAAATGCACAGTGATCGTAGTTATAAATGAACAACAATCGTAGTTATAAATGAAAAACAGAATCTGAAATGGATAGCGAAGTGTTATATCATAATTAACAACATGGCATTTTAAGTTATAAATAATAATCTTGCTATAAACGCAATCCAATCATGATTTTGATATAACAGAGCGATTTAGTGAAATGTTCAGAAATAGAAGATTACTGAATAAAACAAACTAAAGAAATGAAAAGGAAATCAAACCATCACACGGAACTATAAAATAATGTTACAGGTAGCAAGTGGATCCACCAGAGCTGGGCCCTTAGCCACCAGTGAATACTGCTGAGTTTACTTCAATAACTAAGAAGGAATCGCAACTTGATTCATATATTAATCATCCAACAGAACAGCGTACAAGAGTCTGTGTTTTCTCAAAGAGAGTTTGTAAACATAATTACAATACGAAACAACAGTTGATTCCCCCCTCCTCCTATCCTATCCTATCTATCTCTAATCTAATAATCCATCTAACTCCCCATAATTCCCCTTTTCTCTGATTTCTATTCTCATTTAAATACACAGAGAGCCGAGAGAAGTTACAATAGATATGATTACAATATTATTTCTATTACAAAATTTGATTGTTCTCAACAAATTGATAAGCAAGATCATATCTAAAATATCTTTCCATCAATCATTCAATAGGAGCAGGTCGAATTTGGCATTGCAACTGGAATAATTTGGAAAATAGCCGCAATAGCGAATCTAAGAAAAACGCCTTTAGAGAACCTTCTGTTTCTCTTAGTACGGACTGAATTTGGGAAAAATACTCATTACAAAACTACTTTTGTCCGTTTTGGACAAAACCCATGTCTCAAATTTTCCAGATTCTTCTCCATTTGCCCAAAACATCCAATACAAAACTATCACTTCTTATTCCAGCGAATTTCTGAGTTGACTCATTTAATGATGAGTTGGAGATCAAATCTTCAATATGGAAAATATCTTGGAGGCTAAAATGATGAACAAATTTATTAATAAACCATCATTGGTAAAATCATGCATAATGATCAATTTATTAAAAATAAAGGAGAAGAAATAATATTTACCCATAAGAGCATAAATAATGGAATTATATGATAAACATGATAAATGACATGATAAAGAAGAGTAGAAATGGATGAAATAGGTGTTAAAAAGTAATAATAATGACATATTAACGGCCCAACATACCCCCAAACTGAATATATTGCATGTCTATTTTGGGGAAAACTAGTGTCTTGTCAAACGACTAGCCCTCTAGGTTTGGCAGCTACCCTAGAAACAACAGCTTAAAGCAATTCAACGATTTCTTCTATGTGCAACAGATAAGAGGAAGATGAAGGGACCAACCTAGAACTTCCGCTTAATCCCTTGCTTGATCTCTCTCCCCCTTGACAGAGCTTGTAACTCCTCCTCGTACTTAACCTGCTTGGAAAGTACCTGCAGAAACACAGCAACAAAGAACTGTCAAAGCATCCTGATCTATTACAACATACACATTACAGAATCAGATATATAATGAACAAATGACAACATTCACGAATGATAATATTCAGAATTTTACAATCATATGGAATAAAACTTGAAGAACTTTATTAAATAGAAGGGAGAATTACAACCCAGTTGTCGGATCTAGCATCATCTCCCCAACTTCAATCCCTCTTCACCTTATGAAATAGCAAGATCATGCCAACAATACAATGCTATTTTCCTCAAATACAAACTATCAGCACTTCCTTGCAATTCACAATATTCTAGCCTCTACATCTCTTAGATAAGGGATCCATTTATAGATGTGTGCAAGGGTGTGAGTCATCTCTGGGATTTTGATTAGTGTCATTCCACTTGTTACAATTGGTTCCACTTGGATATTTCTTGGATCTCTTACTCATCCCTGGGCGAATTCAGAGAGGCAAGTGGCATAGGAGAAGTTTCTAGAAGATTCCATGAGCAACCACCTAGCAAACTGCCTTGGAAATTTATCCATTCTCGCCCATCACACCCTATAGAAGGCCCAATTAGTATGCATCTCACCTAGGTAGTGTACCACTCAGTATGCATCGCACCCTGCTAGTGGAGCAGTTAGCATGGTTCAGTTTAGCCCATTTCTAGATGGTTTCTCATGTGGAACTTCTGAGGAATGATGTAATCAGATGACTATGTTCTTTTAGGGTATGAAACAACTCTTTTAGGGGTCAAAGAGACCTAGTTTATTGACATATAAGTTTAGGGTTGATGTGCCTAAATATGTCTATAACAATGTCCTCATGCAACCCAAAGACTCTGTGTTAACCAAGCAATAAAAAATTGGTCATCCAAACTCATGAAACGGATGGAACAAATGAATTCCTCCTCAAATAATTAATATTCAATTTTAGCAATCTTGATGAAGGCCTAATAATTTTTACATTGAAGTTCAACTTATGTGTATATGAAGTTGCAGTGAAATATGATATAAGTAACAAAAAACTCCATTCACCATTTTCTCAAAAACTACAAACCAGATTTTGCTGAAATTTTGCAAGTAGATTTATAATATAGAATGCTTCTATGATCCAAAAATCAAATAATTTTGATGCATAGATCATGAGATATAAAAAAATGGTTGTAGGTGATAGTTCACAATTTTTGAAATTTGTCAAACTAATTTAACTTGAAATTTTCTGGGTTTCTGTATTTTAACGGTACGTCTATGTTATCCAAAAATCACAAGAATTGAGTTCATAGTTTTAAAAATATATGGAAATCAATTTCTACACTATAAAAATGAAATTGTATGCCTTAAATGAGAAAGAAATTAGAAAACATCCATTATGATAGAAATTCCTCCCCCAAACTGAATAATTAGCATGTCCTCATGCAATGCTAGAAAACAAAGGGAGGCAGTTGCCACAATCTGTTGAAATCTATGCTTGGTATAAAACAACATGGAATAAGGGGGAGTCGAGAATGAATAAGAAGATCAATGGATGATAAAGAATATTAATGACATGGTCATAAGAAAGAAATGGATGAAAGCAACAGTCCCCCAAACTGAAAGAAGATATGTCTCTAAAAAATGGGAAATAATAAAGATGTAGAATGAAAGATGATAAATAATGCTTAATGGATTTTCATGAAATTCTCCTAAATTCGTAATAAATCTGAAAAATATGCTATTTTACCTCAAGTTTTATCTCTGAAAAAAAAATGTAGAATGATATGTATGGATTGGCATTTATTAAAGCTGATATAGGTAGAGTTGGTGTTGAAAGTGATGCAAAAGGTGGAATCCAAGCAAGCACATCATGTTTGAACAATTGTTCATGTTCGCAAGTTACTCGACCCTCTTCTGTTAGTTGCAATATTGTGGTCATGATGCGAATAGAGTTCTCCTCCCATCCTTGTTGTTCTCCTATAAACAAATCACTATTTTGCATACAATGTTCTTGAATCCACAGTGTTAGTTTTGAATAGCGACAGATAAGATGTATGCAAAAATTTCAATCAGAAAAACTTTTGTATACATGCGATACTAATATTTTTTCAAATCAATAAGTTATGGTAGAGTGCAGTAATCATATCACATGTTGTCCCATAATGCATACATTCCCCTCTCTAATTGGAAAAGGAATTCCATGACCATCAAGCATATGAAAGGTGTTGTGCTGACGACAAGGCAAGGGAATGAACAATACAATAGTAAATGAAGCATAGTACACATATCAATGATAGAACAACAAGAGTTATGGTCATAATAAGAGTAGAGTGTGTAAAGATAGTTATGAATAAGAGATAGGATACTTTGGATTGATGATAAGTTATGTGAAAAAGAAAAGACAACAATATGCCAAAAAGATGCTTTGTTGATGGTATTCTAGCTGAAAATGATGTGATTTATCTGAAAACAATTTCTCATGTGTATAGATTCAAAACAGGGAAAAAATTAAGGAAATAACTTCTCTGATAAAAAGAGAAAATAAGAAAAGGGTATTATAGTAATAATTGACGATAAGATATAACTTCAATACCATAAGCAGAGCCTCTGCTGCCAATAGGCGTCCATGGCCTCGGTAGGGCTGCTTTTAAACCTGTATGAGCCAAGATCCTCAATTTATAAATGGAGAGTTCTAACGTTGTTCTATAGAAGAGATCAGGGCGCTAGCATGGTAACCAGATAACCACATTGCCATTCATTGGGATGTAGCAAAAGTGACTAGGTTGACTCGTGATGAGACTTCCTGTTCCAAGGATAATTTGGCTATCTAATGGATCATAACCCTAGTGTGGTGGCCATAATGAGAATGTTACTTTGTTACAGTTTTATGAACATGGTAGGTTGGCTCGTAATGAGACCCTTTATCCTTCAACTGCGAACAAAATTTTGTTGTTATTAAACATTTTTATGATAAAAAGAGGAAGGCTCAATACTCCTTAAGAGCAGGGATGGTGGAAGAAGTTGAACATGTCAATAGAAAAAAATATACCCATAATCTCATTTATTATAAACATAGAAGATTATAACCAGGAAGGGTGAAACCAGCATGGTATTAAGCAGATCAATTAATATCATGTACAACAAAAAACAATGCAGTAAAGTAGTATATAAATAATTATGTCCATTTTGAAAATAATATATCATCAAGGAGTTGTACTGTTAAAGATCATAACGTGAATGAGATTAACTTGCTTCACTAGAATCCATAATTCTTGTCCTCATAAAAGTAGTGTACTTCATGCAATGACAGGGAATCAATAAAATGTGGTTGACATAAACTAGGAATAATCTCACAAGAGGAAATAAGGGTTATTCTTGAAAATACTCCCAAAGTGTTGTTCCCTTGAAGGAACAACAAAAACACTTTAAAAAGTTTTGTTTTTTGTAGGGAACAATAAAGGAAATGCATGCCAATAGCGAAAATACACACAAAAAAATGTTGTTGCCTGTAAGGAACAGTGAAAAAATGCACTTGAAAAAGTGTTGTTCCCTATAGGGAACAACAACAACAAAAAAAATACAGCCAAAAAAAGTGTTGTTCCTTAAAAGGAACGACAAAAAAATGCATGCGAGGGTGTCATTCCTTAAGAGAAACGATTGTTGTTCCTTTTAAAAGGAATATCAATTGTTCCTTTTAAAAGGAATAAAAAAGATAAGATACGTAAAAATGTTGTTCCTTTGAAAGGAACAACAAAAAAATGTAGAAGTGTTGTTCTTTTGAAAGAAAGGACAAAAATAGGAAAGTGTTGTTCCTTTGAAAGGAACAGCAAAAGTGTGAAAGTGTTGTTCCTTTGAAAGGAACAGCAGAAATGCAAAAATTTTGTTCTTTTGAAAGGGACATCAAAAATGCGAAAATGTTGTTCCTTTGAAAGGAACAACAAAAGTGCGAAAGTGTTGTTCCTTTGAAATGAACAATAAAAATGTGAAAGTGTTGTTCATTTGAAAGGAACAACAAAAATGCACAATCATACGAAAGTGTTGTTCTTTTGAAAGGAACAAAAAAAATATAAAGTGCGCAGAACTGCTGTCCCTAAAGAGGGATAGTTGTTATTCCTTTAGAGGAACAACAACTGTTTATTTAAAAGGAACATCAACCGTATATAAGTAATCAATATTGTTGTTCCTTAAGAGGAACGGTTGATGTTCCTCAGGAGGAACAATAGTTGTTCCTTAGGAGGAACAACACAACAAATGTAGGCACGCAAGAAACAAATTAGTTGTTCACTGCATTGATGCTGATGATAGGTTACAATTTGAAGGAAGCAACACCTGAAACAAAAAAAATATAGGAGAAATCAGAAAATAAACAACATTTTATTTAAAAACAGTGTGTAAATAAATAAATTAAGTTACAACAGTTATGATGTTATTTCTTAAGGCAAGGAAAAAAATGATCTCTTTGAAAAATGTTTTGGTAGCAGTGACATGACATGAATCTTCAAATGGAAATCAATTTTTCATTTCTTCTGTTATGAATTCGTTGGTAAATGATTTGGATGAAATTCCCTTGTTTCATTAAAATTTCTTTTAAGAATCACTCATCCATAAATTGACCTTCTTTATTCTCCTAGGACCTGTAAAAATGAGTGTCTACCTACAATAAAACATTAAATCATGGAGAAGTAGAGGTGATCAGGCTCCCTTAATCCAAGAATTATGCAAAAAAAAAAAATTAGTGACTTTGTATAACAAATCCACTGAGAAAATAACAAAGTAAAATTTATTTGTCACCTGTAGGAGAGCAATGGTCGACCATACTAACCAATAGTGTTTAAATTTCTTTGTTTTTCGTCCAAATTGAGTGATTCCAAAGCGAGATGAGAGATAATTCAAAGATATATCTCCAATAGAAATAGGTTTTAGAAATTCAATGATATGATATGTAAATTTTACTTAGAACAACCTGCATAACAGAGTCATTTTCGATTACCCCACTTAGAACAACAATGGTTATTTTAAGCATAGATTTTTCGTTTGACGTCGGATTCAAATTATTCAAATTAGAAATGAAATTATATTCATTTATTTATCTCCAATAGAAACAGGTTTTGAATAAAATAAGAATTGATAGGTCAAATACTCTAAGGAACAATGGGAAAAATAGATTTTTAAGAGTGCTGATTTACAATAGACAGTTAGTGTTTTTGTCATAACTTCATCATACGATATCGAAAATGAATTCATAGGGGAATATATCATAGAAACAGGTTTTCAAAATATAGTTATTTAGACCTTCAAAAACCGACTATCCCAACTATGTTCCTAAGCTGCCTACTAGACACCTTGCCAATGTTTTGGTTCTAACTTTTTGTTTCAAATCCAAATTGAGTGATTCAAATTGGGTTGGAAAGCATACATTAAGGGCTACTTAGGATAAAAACAGATGTTAAAAATATTGTCATTTGGTCCCTCAAAACATAACTGTCCTGACTGTGTTTTCAGAAATTTCATCAAGCCCACAAGCCAAAAAAATATGATATTCAAGAATATTTTTCCAAATTGGTGATAAAAATGAAAATGAGCATTTATAGAACTATTATTTACATTATAATTCATCTACATACACAAATGAATTAAAAAAAAATTATCACCGATGTTGATTTCCACAACGTGTTGCAACAAAAACAACTATTTTTACGTCAAACAAAATGTATTTATTTATGTCCTTATTTATTTTATTTTTTATTTTATACTATCCTTCTCTGAAAAAAAATGAATATGATTACGTATAGGATTACTTCCAATGGAACCATTTTTGAAATAAAGCTTCATGTATGCACATACCCAAATTTGAAAAAATGCATCATAATGAATATTAGGGTATGAGAAGCCAACTTCCCTTGAAAAGATGGTGTGAAAAATTATTGATGTATGAAGAGATGCTGCAAATAAATGATGGAGAGAAGCCAATATTCAATATATCCTTTACTTTCTTGATTTTCCATATCCATCATATCATGAAGTTCTTGAGCTTTTAAAATGACTTGTTGATGCGTACTAAAAAAAACCTCATTTTCTTCCATAACTTCTACATTTTTTGAATTTGAAACATTCTGAATCTCATTGTAAGTTTTTTCAAATGGCGCATGTGATACAGAATGGGTGGGAAGGGTGAGGCAATTTTGCAGTTCAACATTGTAAGCATGTTGTACTAGTTTATTATTGTGAGGGTGTGGAATGAGTTGAGTGGGAAATTGTGTACGGAATTGAGCATTTTGATGATGTAGTTGATTGGGTTGAGTGGATGATTTTGATAGGCAAGCAAGATGTTGTGGAAGAGCTGGTGGAAAATATGGAAGATGTGTTTGTGCTACAAGATGTGGGAGAGTATTCATGTAATCATTGGATGAACCATGCCAAATTTGTAGACAAGATTGATGGTGGTTATATTGAGATTGGCATGGATGCCTTAACACATTAGTATTCCATAATGGATTATGCAAGTACGAGAATGGAGAGGAAGTGTTTTGAACCATACCTGTAGGCCATGATTTCCATGGTTTTGACCTTGTTGCATCTTCCTCATCTCTTTGATATGCTATTTCCATCCTAGATAAGGAAGAACAACTATCTATTGGATGCTCCTTTTGGAAATGAGGGAAAAACACTTCTTCAATTTCCTGATTTTTCCAAACCTGCCAAACATCAAATTTTGAATTTAAAGAGCTAATAAAATCAACTTTAAAATTTTCAAATAAAACATTGATATCAGCTCTTATGTCTCATGTTCATGTAGCAGATTTGGAAAAGAAAGAACAAACGTCTCAAGAATTCTTACCAGCCTTGGAGATTCCTCTTGAATACCTTATGCACAATTCACAAACATCATCATATACAACTGAAAAACATCACCTTTTCCTATCAGATTTAAGAGTTCTAAAAATTCATCTTTGATTCCTTTAAGAAGGAGTGTTTTTAAGATCTTTTTTTCCAAAAATTTATGCTTTGATTTTTGAAGGTTGTAATGAAATCGCTCTACATAGTCTTCCAAGCTTTCATCTTCCCCTTGTATCATATTGAAAATATCTTCATTGGATTTGCAATAGTCTTGGTACTTCTTCAAGAATATGTTCTTCATGTCCTCCCATTTTTTGATGCAGTTCCCACCTAGGCTCATGAACTATCTAAGAGCTGCTCCTTTTAGAGTAAGAGGAAACACTTATAACCTTTGATCATTAGTACAATAATCATATCCTCTACAAAGTATTTCGAACTCAAATAAGAATGTATCTGGATCTTCATTTGTCAAGCCATGAAAATTTGGTAGAGAAGAAGGGGGAATTATGTGCATTTGTGTCACTCCTCCTAGATCTTTGATAGGAAATTCAAAAGTTGCAATGTGAGCCATTTCTTACTATAATAGAAGATGTTCTTCATTTGTTTTTTTAGGCTCCTTCTTCAAATTTTTCTGTCAATTGGTTAGTGAAATGGGTAGTGTTTACATCACCACTTGAGTGAAATCATGAGATTTGTTTTTCAAAATTCCTATTTTTTTTCATTCCAACAGAAATTCAAACATTTATTTCTACCCTAAGTTATTTAACAATTCTATTGGAAAGCGAGCGGAGGAGCATGGCTTTTACATGATCCGTACACAGGTTCTTACCTTCTATTTTTAATACCCAATTCTTTCCTAACAGGCACCCATCAAATGCACACTACTCTTTATGAATGACTACACTCTTTCCGGCAATGGTGCCAAAATGTTGGGTGATAAAAGGTATCTTTTTAACTCCTAATTATCTTCACATTAATTGTCAACCCAAGTACGATTTTCTATTTCAAGAGTGTACTCAGTCTGAGGCGGCTATTTACTCAAGAGTAATGTTTCTAAATTGTAATATTGTGCTCTCAAATACAAGAATAAATGGATGCAGCTGGTGAACTCAAATTGTAGTTAAAAGAAACTCAATGCTATGAAACTAAATCATTCACCCAAGAAATTACAACAATTATCAGTCAAGGATGCAGTAGCAATAACTCTTTCCTTTGTCAACTGATGTAAATGAAATCAATCATGAACAAGATCCTCAATCTGAGAACTTAGATAATGATAGTCAATGTCCTTTACAGTTGTTGATCTTACACTTCCACACCAAAACAATTAAATGGAAATGACAATTCAGTTGGAAATGCGCACTAAAACACACTTGCTACAATATCAGTTAAAAGGTGAAATCAAATCCTTGCAGAAAAGGAACAACAACTAAGTCTATTGAGAAACTGAACAACAAAGCTCATCTTACAAAAATGAAATATTAATGGAAAGGAACAGTAATGCTCAATTATTAGAATTGAACAGTAATCTAAAATATAAATGAAAAATAGAGCTAATTAAATAGAAATACATAGCAACTGCAAATGTAACTGAATCAGCAATCTTAATTTAGCAGAATGAACAACAATCACAGTTATAAATGAACAACAATCGTAGTTATAAATGAACAATAGAATCTGAAATGGACAGTGAAGTATTATATTAGAATTAACAACATGACATTTTAAGTTATAAATAATAATCTTGCTATCAATGCAATCCAATCACGATTTTGATATAACAGAGTGATTCAGCGAAATGTTCAGAAATAGAAGATTACTGAATAAAGCAAATTAAAGAAATGAAAAGGAAATCAAACCATCACACGGAACTGTAAAATAATGTTACAGGTAGCAAGTGGATCCACCAGGGTCAGGCCCTTAGCTGCCAGTGAATACCGCTGAGTTTACTTCAGTAACTAAGAAGGAATCGCAACTTGATTCATATATTAATCATCCAATAGAACAACATATAGGAGTCTGTGTTTTCTCAAAGAGAGTTTGTAAACATAATTACAATACAAAATAACAATTGATTCCCCCCTCCTATCCTATCCTATCCTATCTATCTCTAATCTAATAATCCATCTAATTCCCCATAATTCCCCTTTTCTTTGATCTATGTTCTCATTTAAATACACAGAGAGCATAGAGAAGTTACAACAAATATGATTACAATATGATTTCTATTACAAAATTGGATTTTTCTCAACAAATTGATAAGAAAGATCAAATCTGAAATATCTTTCTATTAATCATTCAACAGAAACAAGTCAAATTTGGCATTGAAACTGAGATAATTTGGAAAACGGTCACAACAGTGAATCTAAGAAAAACATCTTCAGATAACCTTCTGTTTCTCTTAATACGGACCGAATTTGGGAAAAATTTTTACTACAAAACTAATTCGGTCCGTTCTGGACAAAACCCATGTGTCGGATTTTCCAAATTCTTCTCCATTTGCCCAAAAAGTCCAATACAAAACTATCACTTTTTATTCCAGCGAATTTCTGAGTTGACACATTTAATGGTGAGCTCGAGATCAAATCTTCAATATAGAAAATATCTTGAAGGTTAAAATGAAAAACAAATTTATTAATAAACTATCATTGATGAAATTATGCATAATGATCAATTTATTAAAAATAAAGGAGAAAAAATAATATTTATCCATAAGAGCATAAATAATGGAATTATATGATAAATCATGATAAATGACATGATAAAGAAGAGTAGAAATGGATGAAATATGTGTTAAAAAACAATAATAATAATGACATATTAATGGCCCAACAGTTTGTACTAGACCAGACATTGCACATGTAATGGGAGTATTGAGCATACTTATGTCAAAACCAAGGAAGGAGCATTGGACAACAATGAAGTGGGTTTTTAGGTATTTGCGTGGCACTAGTGATTATGGTTTGTGCTACCAAGGAAGACCAAGATTGGATAGAGTGTTGGATATTCATGGCTTTGTTGATACAGACTGGGCTAGAGAGCTGGATCAAAGAAGATCTACGAGTGGGTATGTGTTTAACCTATTTGGAGGTGCAGTTAGTGGGATGAGTAAGAAACAATCTGTAGTGGCACTATCGACTACAGAAGCAGAATACATGGCAGCCACTCATGCAAGCAAAGAAGCAGTTTGGTTGCAAAGACTATGTTCAAGTATGGGGTTAGTACAAGGAGCTATAAGGATAGATTGTGATAGCCAAAGTGAAATTTTCATGGCAAAGAACCATGTATATCATTCAAAGACAAAGAACATTGATGTTCAGTATCACTTTGTGAGGGATATGATAGAAGACAAAAAGGTGTTGCTAGTAAAGGTGGACACTTTGAAGAATATTGTAGATGCATTGACAAAATCTGTGAGCTCTAAGAAGTTCTCTTAGAGTAGAAAAACAATGGGCGTTGTAGGGATGGATAAATGACTAAGCTCTCTTGTGGCCCCCTATGGAAATAAAAAAACGAGTGGGAAAATGTTGGGTTGTGTTATATTCTCTCCATGACTAACCCACATAGTTAAACAGGGGGGTTAGAAGGGGGCAGAGCACCCCCTTCGTTGCACCGATTTTGTAGCAAGGCGAGTCTCAAGGGGTTTAAGGGGTGCAGGTAACCCCACTCTATGGGGTCTGTGGTAGCGCCCCGGAAAATTTTGGTTTTGGACTCTATATTAGGTTGGGCGAACCTACCTATGGTTTTGTGCATGTTTTTTGCACATGGTTTTGGACGTGATGGTTTTCAGTCGATGGTTTTGGATGCGATAGTTTTCGGTCCATGGTATTGGATGCTTTGGCATGTATAAATATGCATTGTAACATTGAAAGGAACATAATGAAAAATCAAGCTGGTAGTCTCGGTTTTGGGATCCCGGAGAAAATCTTTGTGTATATGTGTTTTATGTGTTATGCTCTCACATTGTTTTTTTCTGTGTTTTAGAATTCGCATGCAGGTAATTTCTGTACAGGGTTAAAACCTACATTTGGTGTCAGAGTTGTTTTGGCTTCAAGGAGACACCTTTGTTGCTGAGGGGTTTCTCTCAGGTCTGTGGTAGACCCTATTCAGTGGGAGATCTACAATATTGATTTTAGTGGTAAAAGATGATGGCGAGCAATGGAAAGATAGAGATTAAGAAATTTAATGGTCAGAATTTTGAGTTGTAGAAACTCAAGATGGAGGATCTGTTGGTGGATAAAGATCAGTGGATCGTGGTAGATCCAGGTACTAAACCAACGGAGGTGACCAATGAAGAATGGAAGAACTTGGATCGGAAGGAACAGAGCATAATACGATTGTGTGTCTCAGATTTAGTATTGTTGAATGTATCAAGGGAAGCTATGGCGAAGGCTTTGTGGGACAATTTAGGGACTTTGTACCAATCTAAGTCTCTGGTGAATAAAGTGTTCCTGTAGAAAAAACTATATAACCTGAGGATGAAAGATGGAGACTCAGTGACAGAGCATCTGAATGCGTTTAATACAATGGTAAGTCAGTTATCATTTGTTGATATCAAAATTTTAGATGAAGATAAGTGCATTAGTTTGTTGTGTTCTCTACCATATTCGTGGGATAGTCTGGTTATTGCAATAGGTAGCAATGCAACTACCTTGTAGTTTGATGAAATAGTCTCATCCTTTCTGATGGAGAAGATGAGAAGGAAAGATATTGCGAGCCAAAATGGTGATGCCTTGTCTGTACGAGGATGGTCCTAGAACAGAAACAAAAATAAGTCATCAAATGCGAGATCTACATCTAGAGGGAGATCTAAATCTCTAGGAAAACCTGTAAAGGTGGTGTGCTGGAAATGCAGAAAGGAAGGGCACTACAAAAGGGACTATAAATCTAAATCTCCTGATAAAGGAAAGGGATCTGATGATGTGCCTTTTGCAGAGGCGAACACCACCTCAAATGAAGGTGGGAATGTGTACTTGGCTTCTTCAATTACACATGTAGATCATGAAGCATGGTTGATTGACTCAGGTGCATCCTTTCACTTCACTCCCCATAGAGAGTGGTTTTGTGAGTATGAGAAATATGATCGGGGTGATGTCTTTTTGGGGGATGACAGGAAGGCTAGAATCATTGGTCGTGGAAAATTAAAGTTGAAGTTGCAAGGTGGAAGGGTTAGAACACTTCTGGGTGCTGTGCATATTCCTACATTGGCCATAAATATAATTTTTGTAAGCAAGTTGGATGATACAGGTGTCAAAATAGTGTTCGAGAAGGATACCTGCAAGATGGTTCGGGGAGCACTGGTATTGATGCATGGAGTTTGGATTGGAACTTTGTACAAGCTACAAGGTAGCACTGTTGTTGATGGGTGGAACAGTTTTTTGCTTCTTGAAAGTGGAGTAGAAAATCTAGTGTTCTCTGGAGAGGACCATGTTGTGGCATCAAAGGCTTGGACATATTGGAGAGAAGGGCCTTCGAATACTTCATGGTAAAGGTATGGTAGAAGGTATGAGTAATAGCTCTCTAGATTTTGATTTCTATCAAAATTGTGTATATGGGAAGCAGAATCGGGTGAGTTTCCCCTCTAGTGATAAAAGGGCGAAACAGATGTTAGAGCTTGTGCGTAGTGATGTGTTTGGACCCGTGAAGGTTCCATCATTGGGTAAGTTTGTGTACTATGTATCATTTATAAATGACTTCTTAAGGAATACATGGATATATTTCCTTAAAAAGAAATCTGAAGTCTTTGATAGGTTTAAATAATTTAAGGCTCTGGTGGAAAACTAGACAGAGAAGAAGATAAAGGTGTTGAGGACAGATAACGAATGAGAGTTTTGGAGTAAGGAATTTGAAGAATTCTGTAATAAGTGTGGTATAGCATTGTAGAAGACTACTCCATATACACCTCAGCAAAATGGAGTTTCAGAAAGAATGAACAAGACATTGATGGAAAGGGAAAGAAGCATGCTCAGTGGAGTCGGGTTAGGACAATAATTCTGGGCAAAGGTGATGGATGCAACATGTTACCTAGTCAACAAATCACCTTCATCAGCGTTGGAGGATAAGACTCCACAGGAGGTATGGACTGGTAAGAAACCCTCTCTTTCACATCTGAAGGTATTTGGATGTGATGCATATGTACATGTTCCAAAGGAGAAACGAACCAAGTTGGATAGTAAATCTGAAAAGTGCATCTTTATTGGGTATAAGGATGGTTTAAAGGGTTATAAGATTTAGAACCCAGTAAGAAGGAAGGTTGTGTACAATTGAGATGTGGTGTTCAGAGAGGTGAAATATGTTATTAAACATGAAGTCCAACCAAAGGAACCTGAGAAGATAGAGTTTGAGCTTAAGGAGGAAGAATAAGACTCTATAACAGAGGAGGAATCAGAAGATGAAGAGCCACAAGCTCTAGGTGTGAGAAGATTAGTTCGAGAAAGAAGGCAGTTAGAAAGGTATAGTCCATTTGCTTTCTGTTCAAATTTTTCTTTATCTGTTACTGATGATGATCCCAGAACTATGAAGGAAGCAGTAGATTCACAGGATGACAAACTCTGGAAAGAGGCCATGGTTGATGAAATGGCATCTACGCACAAAAATGAGGCTTGGGATCTAGTGGAGTTGCCGGCTGGAAGGAAACCCATTAGCAGAAAATGGGTGTTCAAAAAGAAGACAAATGTAGAAGGAAAGGTGGAGAAATACAAAGCTCTATTGGCAGCAAAAGGTTATTCCCAGATGCCAGGAATTAATTTTGGTGATATTTTTTCTCCTGTTGCCAAGGTAGCTTCTATTAGATTACTTTTATCTGTTGCTGCTGCTTTTGATTTTGAGGTAGAACAGATGGATGTAAAGACAACATTTCTTCATGGGGATCTGGAAGAGGAGATCTAGATGAAGCAACCTGAAGGCTTTGCAGTGAAGGGTAAGAAAGAACTAGTATGCAAGTTAAAGAAGTCTCTGTTCGGGTTAAAACTGTCACCAAGGATGTGGTATCAGAAATTTGATACATTTATACGAGGACTTGGCTTCACCAGAAGCAAAGCAGATCACTGTGTGTATTTTAAATTGATTGGTGACCATGTTATTTATCTGGTCTTGTATGTGGATGATATGTTGCTAGTTGGAAATGACAAAGAAATTATCTAGGATTTGAAGACCCATTTGTCCTCCAAATTCGACTTGAAAAATCTTGGTGCTGCAAACTATATTTTGGGCATGGAAATTAAAAGAGATCAAAGAAAGAGGAAGCTCTGGTTAAACTAGAGGAAATATGTTGAGACAATATTATAGAGGTTTAATATGCAGGATAGTAAGCCGGTGAAGGTTCCTATTCCTATAGGTGTAAAGTTATTTGCTAAACAGTGTCCCAAGACACAAGAAGAGGAAGAGGACATGTCTCATGTTCCATATGCAAGTGCAGTTGGTAGCTTGATGTATTTTATGGTCTATACTAGACCAGACATTGCACATGCAGTGGGAGTATTGAGCAGGTTTATGTCAAAGCAAGAGAAGGAGCACTAGACAACAGTGAAGCGGGTTTTCAGGTATTTGCGTGGCACTAGTGATTATGGTTTGTGCTACCAAGGAAGACCAGGATTCGACAGAGTGTTGGATATTCGTGGCTTTGCTGATGCAGACTGGGTTGGAGATCTGGATCAGAGAAGATCTACAAGTGGGTATGTGTTTAAGCCATTTGGAGGTGCAGTCAGTTGGATGAGTAAGAAATAATCTGTAGTGGCACTATTGACTACAGACGTAGAATACATGACAGCCACTCATGCAAGCAAGGAAGCAGTTTAGTTGCAGAGATTGTGTTCAAGTATGGGGTTAGTATAGGGAGCTATAAGGATAGAATTTGATAGCCAAAGTGCAATTTTCTTGGCAAATAACCCTGCATATAATTCAAAGACAAAGCACATTGATGTTAAGTATCACTTTGTGAGGGATATGATAGAAGACAAAAAGGTGTTGCTAGTAAAGGTGGACACTTTGAAGAATACTATAGATGCATTGACAAAATATGCGAGCTCTGAGAAGTTCTCCTGGTGTAGAGAAACAATGGGCATTGCAGGGTTGAATAAATGACTAAGCTCTCTTGTGGCCCTTTGTGGAAAGAAAAGAACAAGTGGGAGAATGTTGGGTTGTGTTATATTCTTTCCATGACTAGCCGACGTAGTTAACCAGGGGGTTATAAGGCGGGCAGAGCCCCCCCTTCGTTGTGCTGATTGCATAGCGGGGGGAGTCATAGGGGGTTTGAGGCATACAAGTAACCCCACTCTATGGGGTCCGGGGCAGCGCCCCAAAAAATTTTGGTTTTTGACCCTATGTTAGGTTGGGCGGACCTACCTATGGTTTTGTGCATGATTTTTCGCACATGATTTTGGATGCGATGGTTTTTTGGTCCATGGTATTGGATGCTTCGACATGTATAAATATGTATTGTAACATTGAAAGGAACATAATGAAAAATCAAGCCGGTAGTCCTGATTGTGGGATTAAGGGGAAAATATCTGTGTATATGTGTTTTATGTGTTATGCTCTCGCAGTGTTTATTTTCTGTGTTTTAGAATTCGTATGCAGGTAATTTCTGTACAAGGTTAAAACCTACATGCTACCTGTGCATGGTCAACAAATCATTTATTAAGGCATCTTCATCAATCAAATAAACAACAATGAACAAGGCATATCAGCAGACTGTAACCATCAATATCAGATTGAACACCCATGTTAGAAATTTATTTTGAATATGACCCACTATTTTTCTATAAGAAAAAAACATACGCTCTTGCAGCCATAGAAACTCATGTATATACATGACTCTACTTCATGAAACCCACTTATAAGAAACATTCCTATGAAAACTGGATTTAATAGCAAGATGATGTAGAAACTACTCGAAGCTTTTGTCTGAGATATTCAAATATTTCTCTGGGAAGGGGTTTGGTAAATATATCAACAACCTATTCTTTGGAGGGAACATACTCCAATTTAACCTTCTTTTCAAGCACTTGTTCTCATAGAAAGTGGTACTTAATGGGTATGTGCTTGGTCTTGGAGTGCATGATTGGATTTTTGACATACTAATGGCACTTGTATTATCACATGGAATGGAGATGGGTGGATAACATGTGATTTGAATATCTTGCAATATTTTCATCCAAAGTAGTTGTGTGAAACAAAATGCAACAACCACATATTCTGATTCAACTGTAGATAGTGCAATCGAACTTTGTTTCTTGCTGAACCAAGACACTAATCATGATCCCATATAGAATTCTCCTCCACTAGTGATTTTTCGATCATCAATATTTCCTGCCCAATCCGCATCTGTATATGCATGAAGAGTGAGATATGTATCTTTAGGATACCATAGACCAAAGTCTTGAGTTCCTTGGAGATATTTGAATATTATTTTTACAACCTGAAGATGTGATTCCTTTAGATTGGCTTGGAACCTTCCAACAATTCCTACTGCATGCATGATATCTGGTTTGGTACCTGCTAGATAAAGTAGACTTCCAATCATAGATCTGTATGCTGGTTGATTCACTGTAGGTGATTCATCGTTAGAATTGAGACTACATCCTGTTACCATCGAAGTACATACTGGTTTAGAATATTCCATTTCGTACTTCTTTAGAATCTACTTGAGATATTTAGTTTGGGAAAGAAAAATTCCATCTTTTGTTTGCTGTACTTGTAGACCAAGAAAATAAGTTAGTTCACCAAGTAAAGACATTTCAAATTCTTGCTGCATAACAAAAGAAAAGTTTTGACTCATAGATTCTTCATTGCTGCCAAAGATGATATCATCAACATAAACAACAATAATTAGTAGTTTATCATTCTCAATCTTTGTGTATAAGTTGTTGTCTATAGATCCTTTTGTGAAACCTTGTTGTTGTAGATATTTGTCAAGACGATAATACCAAGCCCTTGGAGCTTGTTTCAGTCCATATAGAGCCTTTTTGAGCTTGCATACAAGATTTGCATCATTCCTAGAATGAATCCTCCTGGTTGTTCAATATAAACTTCTTCTTCTAAATATCCATTAAGAAATGCATATTTTACATCCATTTGTTACACTTTGAATTTCTGAAAACTTGAAAGAGCAAGAAACATTGTTATGGCTTCAAGTCTAGAAACAGGTGCAAATGTTTCTTCAAAGTCTATACCTTCTTATTGAGCATACCCTTTACAAACAAGTCTTTCTTTGTTTCTAATAGCCTCTCCATTTTCATTCAACTTATTCTTGAATATCCATTTTGTTCCTATAACATTTTTATCATGAGGTCTAGGAACTAATTCCCAAGTATCATTCTTTTCAATTTGGTCAAGTTCTTCATCCATGGCCTTAACCCAACATTCATATTTACTAGCTTCATTAACATTCTGTGGTTTTATGGAGGATAATAATGCTAGATAACTAGAAGTTCCTGCAAGAGTTCTTCTTGTCTTTACTATAGAGCCTTTTTCTCCTAGAATTTGAGATTCTTGATGATTCTTTTGAACATACCTGGATGGAGCCTTTTCCATGTCAGTTGTATCTTCTTCTGATGCTTCATTGGTTTCTTCATCTATGTCATTTCAATTTGATATGAGAAAGCATTCGCCGTATTCATCATTGTCATCTTCCTTTGTTGATTTCACTTGTTCCATATTTCTGTGTGCTTCATCGATTACAACATCACTGCATTCAACAATTTTTCGAAGTCTCTTATTATAAAATGTGTATCCTTTAATTCTAGATGAATAAACAAGAAGTATTCCTTCGTCTGCTCTGGGTTCAAATTACCAAGTTTTTTATCAGTCTTTTTGATGAAACATTTGCTTCCAAAAACTTTGAAGTGTTTTACAGTAGGAGGCTTACCATACCAAAGTTCATATGGAGTTTGATCACTATTTACATGAACATGAGCTTTGTTGAGAATATTTACTGCAATATGTGCAACTTCACCCCAAAAGGTGTCAGGAGTTCCAGACTCATCAAGCATAGCTTGAGCCATTTGTTGAACTATTCCATTAATTCTTTCCACCATGCCATTTTATTGAGGAGTTCTGGCAACAAAGAACTGTCTTTTTATTCCATGTTGTTCAAAAAATTCAAAAATTCATCTGATATGAATTCTCCTCCCCGATCAGATCTGAGACATTTGATTTTTAGATCTAATTCTTTTTTAGCTAGAGCTTTGAAGACTTTAAAAGTTTCAAATGCTTCCTCTTTATGCTTTAGTAAACCAATCCAACACATTCTAGAAAAATCATCAATGAATAAAATGTAGTATTCTTCTCCACGAGGTGACTTTTTCCTTGTTGGCCCACACAAATAAGTATGAATGAGTTCAAGAGGCTTACTTGTTGATCCTTCTTTGGCATTGAATTGAAATCTAGTTTTCTTACCAAATTGACATGGTTTGCAGATGGTATTTTTCTGGGATGCTAATATCTGGAAGATCACGAACAAACTTGAGCCTGCATGATTTTCTTATTTTAGAAAAGCTTAGATGCCCCAATCTTTTGTGCCATAGCCAATTTTCTTCTGTTTTTCTTATATAACATTGTTCTTGACCTCCTTTTAGTATATATAGATTGCTTGGAGTTCTTGTAATTTTGATTATGGTCTTTCCTGTGTCAAGCTCATGAACCATACATCCTTTTGATCGAAACACAACTTCATTTCCTTGATCACACATTTGAATGACACTCAACAAGTTATGCTTTAAACCATCAACATACATAACATTTCTAGATTTAACCTTTTCTTTCAAATAAACATAACCTTTTCCCTTGATGACAGCTGATGTGTCATTTCCAAAAGAGACATTCTTTTCCTTTTCTAAAGCACTATATGAAAGGAGTTTATCTTTGTCACCTGTCATGTGTTTAGAGCATCTGCTATCAATGTACCACTGGTTTTCTTGTCCTTCTGCAAACAGAGCTATGCCACATATTTTTGACTTAAATTCCTTCTTTTTACATACCTTGGAATTTGATGATGTTTGCTCCTTTTGAATTGTTGGCCGAAATTTTCTCTTGCATTCAAATTCTCCATGACCAAAGTTATTGCAAAATGAACATTCAGTTTCATCTTCAAGAGGAGAAAATTTATTATAAGAACTTTTATTGATTCATGTCATGCTCCTTTGCTTTCTTGCCTCTCTAGTCATGATAGTCTTGTCAGAAACACATTGAGCAACTTTATGACCAAAGTTATGGCATGAAAAACATTGTCCATTAAAGAAAAAGTTTTTGTGATCATAAAATGTTTTGGTGTTGTTCACCTTTTGATTGGTGCTTCTATTTATGTTCACCCTTGGAGTAAAATGAGTATGATTGACCTGGGGAGTACCTTTAGGCTTTTGCTGAGGATTGACACATTGTTCACTAGTTTTTGCTACATGATGATAGCTTCTAGTGCTGACTGAAGGCTTTTCTAGTTGGGATGTTTTTCCAGTGTATCCAAGGCCAATCTTCATAAATAGAGAATGCTGAACCTTGATGATTTCATCTAAGGTTTCTGATCCTTTAACAAATCTAAGATTAAGATAATTTGTCTTCTCAAGTTCTTTTCCTAGACCCACTACTTCACATTCTAATTTTTCATTGTGATTTTCTCTTTTAGTGAGTTGATATGTCAAAGTGTTTATGACCATATTCTTTTCTTCCAAACAGATTTTAAGTGTAGTGATTTCTTCAAGAAAATGTTCCTCTTCTAAGGCATCCATAAAATCATCATTGTCATAAGCCATGAGTAGTTTAAAATCTTGTTCAGATTCATCCGCATCAGTATTAAACAAGCCATCACTATCTTCATGAGTATAATAACTTCTTCTATTAACAAACTGTTTTCTTGTGTGGTAATATCTTCCGGATTCATCGCATCTATGTTTTTGTAATTGATGTTTAGAACCAACCTCCATGGTTCATCATCAGGATCAGATGAACCACAAAGGTTGGTTCGAAACGTTGATTACCAAAAACATAGATGCGATGAATCTGGAAGGTATTACCACACAAAATACATATCGCAAAAGCCTCAAATCTACAAACTGTTTTCTATTACCTTTTGTAGTCTCCTTTCCTTTTTCATGATTATATTTATGAGGAAATTTAACATCATAATAACCAACTCTACCACAAGCAAAACATTTGAATGGAATCTTACCTATGAATATTTTGGAACCCTGTTGAAGCTTCTTTACAAAGTTTACCTTATCTTCTTCTGAAATATATCCTGATTCCTTGAGATCTTCCTTTTCTTTTCCCTTTGCTAAAGCTTTGAAAGTGACTTCTCTAATATCTGATGGACCTCCTTTCCTCATTTCAAAGGTAGTTAAAATTCCATGAAGTTGAAAAACAATAACAGATTGAATATCCCGCCTCTCTTCTATGGAAAATACTTTTGACTCAAATTTTGAAGACAGATATCTCAAAATTTTCTCTACTAAAGTAGCCTCCTTTATTTCTTCACCCAGATTTTTCATACAGTTTACAATCTCATCTACTCATAAAAAGTAACTAGAAATACTTCATCACTATGCATCTTGAGAGTTTCATATTGAATTTTGAGAGTTTGGAGCTTAGCGCATTTTACTTGGGAGTCTCCTTCATACCTGTGAATGATTTTGTCCCATATTTCTTTGGCTCTGTTGAGCTGCATGGCTTTGACGAATTATGATTTTGATAGACTTCACAATAACGCATTGACGACTTTGGAATTGTTTTCATATGCTTTCTTTCTGTTGGATCTATGGGGACTGCCGCTGGATATTAGTATCCTCCTTTCACAATTGCCCAAACATCAGCTCCAAGTGACTGAATATAGGCTCTGGTTCTAATCTTCCAATATGCTAAGTTATTTCCATTGAAGGTTGGTGGTCTAATAGATCCCATGCCTTCGTGATTGTTCATCTTGAGAGATCTCCCTTCAAGCGATCAATCTTCTTCTGAAGGACCTGCTCTGATACCAATTGTTGGGAAAAATGTTGAGGAGGGGGGGGGTTGAACTATATTTTAACTTTCACTATTATGATTTTCCTTTTCAAACAGTATATGCTACTTCACTGAAACCAACCAGAATATAGATCTGAAAATAATAACTTATAAATTCACAACTATTCCAGACTTCAATCATACCCAAACCATAACATTTATAGGATAAAACATGTGTTAGCATTTAGATCTAGCCCTAACAATTATCAGATCATATAATGATAAGTCATTTCAGGTCTCATTATCCTGATCCAACGTTGTATCCAAAGGTGCACAAGATATTTAAGATCATATCATAACCATAGCCCTTACAACATAAAATATACTTTAGATAGAAGTATTCATGAAAATCCTTTCGCTTGCACACATAGCCCTTTGATCTTCTCCTCTTTATACAGTTTTAGCCTCTCTCAATATCTCGGACCAAAACAACACTTAGAGCCTATGGTATTCTTGGACAGGGTCAAGTAACCATTATTCCACTCAATATTGTGGGCTAATACCATGGTATGGACCCTTGGTATTCATTAATCTTAATTTTCCATCTCGTATGCGCTTTTCCTCTTACGAAAATGCATGCATACTTATACGCTCTATTTGTCCTGTCAACCCACTTGTATATGCTACTTGGACTAGGTGAACCTGCGTATACACCTTAAAATAACTTAAAACATTCTTTTTCTTCAATTAATTGATTATGATATGTAGTCCTTTGTACCATCAACCTATTCTTCTATACCATTACCCTGTTACTTCTGAATTGACCTGTTACAATGTGAGCTGCCCTTTATCAAATTTGAACTGACTTGTGAGTGGGTTTCCATCAAGGACAATACCTGTACCATAGTTCCAATAGTATAGTCCCAAGGATGTGGTCTAATGGTTAGGTGGGGAGGTTTGGTCCCCACAGGTCATGTGGTCTAATCCTGGGAAGGACTATGTATGTCTGAGAGCCACTCCAGGCATGATCTTCTTAGTTTAAAAAAAATGTGATAGGTTGTCTAACACCTGAAACATCTGATGTATGTGCGTGATGGTGAAGCAAACCAATCTGAAATATCATAGTGTGCCTCCTTGACCCGATCTGTCATGCAAGGAGGCTAAATCTGAAAGATCATCTTGTACAACACTGTAAAGAAGTGCTCAACCAGTTTCACATAAACTCCTCAAAAAATGAGTTTTGATAACAATTTGTAGTGGAAGTAGATAGGAATTCTCTCACGAGGGGTCCAATTCCATTTCATCCTTCTTAAATCATAATGGGTGTAGATTCCATCCAACAGATAAGAAGACATAAAAATCTAGTTCCTGTTTAGCTTGTAAAGATGTTTTGGCCTATTGTATGTGGAGCTAGAATTCATGGGAGAGGATATTTTCCCAACCGAAAACTTTGCTTCTTGAAACAACTAAATTGAGTATATAAACCCAAATTTCCTCAAAGTATTCTACGTTCTTCTTCCCATGCAACCTACAACAAATTTCCATGAGGTACTGGTAAACCTTTCTCAAATATTTGGTCGGGTAGAATATACTTGGTCTCAGGCGGAATTTTGCAAGCTCCTTCGACCACGACTTGAGGATATCCTTTGTATTCAACTTTTCCCATGTCACATAAAACTGAGTATTCAAATATTCCTTGGGAGTTACCATATTGTAATAAGAATATATGTCATGTGGATAGTAGGTTGTGATGTCATTACCACTTTCACTATTGGGAACTATATTCTTGCTACCCATATGTAACAAGATCCACTCGATAGATTCTGCACAAGGCATCACTGGGAACCTGCACGCCACTCTATGTATTCTAGACCTTTTGATATTTATATATAGTTCCTTGTCTTCTAATTTTTCTATGAATTCCTTATGCATGAAAACATATTTGATATCATGCCATGAGACTTTAAAAAATTTATTAATGAAGCACTGTGTGTCTGATAGAACTGAATAATTCCATGGTGAAAATTCCATGTAATAAAAGTTAATAAAGGAAAAATAAGACCATGGTTAAGGGAGACTTATTCCAAGCTGAGTGTTGGGCAAAAATATCCTAGTGGGAATCACTCGATGTGTCTATGGCTGAGGAAATTGGCAAAGGCTAAGGCAAAGGCATTAAAAGGAAAAAAGACATTTTTGGCACATTTATTTATGAAAATAAAGGAAATTAGCATAAAAGTAAGGTGAAAGGTCACAGGTTGCATGTGAGGAGGAAATTGAAGGAAAATAATGGAAAATGAAGAAAACAGAGGCCTCATTAATAAAGAGGCTTATGATGATTAGTTGGTAACCTTTTGTCATTTCAAGTTTGGAGCTCTCTCATTACTCTCTCTCTCTCTCACACACTCTTGGCCACTTAGAGTTTTCTTGGAGCACTCTAGCTTTGGATCAAGGAAGGAAAAACAAGCAACGAGAAAGGAAGGAAAGCAAGGATCAAGGAAGAAGAGCAATATCAAGAAACTTCAGCAAGAATACTTGTAGGTAACCTTTTTCATGAGTGATTTCCTAGCTGGTTTGGACATGCATGGCTTTACATGTTGGTGTATGGTTCTCTTGTCGTCGGTGGCATGGTTTTGTTGGGTTATGACAGTGGTTTTTAGTCTAGCCTTGCATTTTTCTAGATGCCATGGTGTTGGGATGTTTATTTTGGTTTTTATGCTTTGGTTTACTGGATGGTTTTCAGAATATGGGGTGGAGGTGGTCTCAAGGTTCATTCCCAAAGTCCTAGGAATCCCTTAATCGGTTTTGGTGGGATACATCATAAAGCTTGAGGGAGAAGTATTGGTTTATGGCCTAGTGATCCGGGTTTGGATTGTGGTAAAGCTTGAGAGACTGGTCTCGGTTTAGGGTCTAGTGATCCAAGATTGGATTGTGGTAAAGCCTAAGAGACAAGGAGATGGAAAATTCCTCAAGGATAAGATGGATTTCGGATGGCATTCCTAGTTCGGTTTGATTGTGATCAAAGCACCAATTTTGGCATGATCATGGTTTGATGAGGGTGGAGGTGGTTTAAAATCTAGATTATCTTGGTTGTTGTGTGAGATCCCACATTCATGATTGGAATATGGTACATGGGTGACTGGATGAAGGAAATATTTGGTTCAACCATGTTTATGGTCGGGTGGTAAGTGGAAGTCTTGAACCTGGTCGGATTTGCATATGATTAATAAAAGGTAAGTTCTCTTACTTTTGCATTGGTTTATATGCAGATTTAATGGTTGTCCTATATTTAATATCTATATGGTTTTATTCTTGTTATAATCATGCTTAAATGATTGGTTCATGTCTCGTTATTTCATTTATTTACTTGTAATTGTTAAATGGATGGATTTAAGACCTAATTGATGATATAATAGTTCAATGGAGAAGGAGGTGATCCTTTTGGTTATGTTTCATAAGTTCTTTCAGTCATTTATGCTTTGTCTTGTATCCTATACCTATAGGTTGCATTGATGTCAAGTGTTTGACAGAATGTCAGTCCCGGTTGGGGATGCTGAGGCCCAATCCTGAGGTCGATTTTTGATTTGTTTTTATTATCGTCATGTCTTTCATGGATTTTGAAGGTTATAACAAATTTTGGGCAAAGGTCGAGATTCTGGGCTATAAAAATGGCTCAAATATTTGGGATTCTAGCATAGGTATGCTGCCACACAGGCATGTGAGAGCGAATTTGTCTTCTAGTCGCTGTCTTGCCTATAGCATGAGAGAAAATAAGGGTTAAAAGGCTTAAATCATTAGTGGGACTTAGCGACATGATGTTTGAGTGGCTAACATGTCTACTGAGGGTGTTTTTACTGATGTGGATGGGTTTGTTTGGTATGTTTTGTCAGTTCCATTTGCTTAAGGTCACCGAGGAAGTTGAATCCCTTATAGTAGCCTCTCCTATCGCATGTTTACCTCAGCTGGTCGGTTGCTTGGGTGGACCTAGGAGGAGGGGGTGTTATAGATTGGTATTAGAGTGTGGTTGCACTCTCCTTGGGTCAAGGTGCTTGGTCATGCATGCATGTTAGTTTCATGTGTGTCTCTTACACTTGCTTTCCATGTGCTTGTTGCATTCCATCATGTTGATCATGGTTGTAGTAAGGTTATCATGAGGAACTTGATGTGAGTTTGTGGGATGCATTGTCGAAAGTATATGACTGGTTGCATATGGTTATATGTCACTTACATGTTGATTATATGTCACTTGACTACATTCTTGTATGTCAGGTGCATTCTTGAATGTTTTGATTACATGTATCAATCTTGTAGGTTGATTACAAGAATTGATTGCTTATGCTCGACTACATGCGTTCATACGAATGTGAAGTTGATTAGGCATTGCTTATTCATGTTGATAGTTTCATGTGTCAATGTGTGCAATGGAGTAATGGTTGTTGTCATGCATGAGGTCATAGCATGCACTGTTGATATGGCCTTGCATTAATGACTGGACCCTAGATAGAATGATTTTTATGCGTTGATACACTTATTTGATATATGTCTATATGCTATTATGGTTACGTTATACATGTATCATTCTGATTTGATGATCTTGCATACAAGGTATCCTTCCTGAATTATGCTAAGGTATGTTGGTTTATTGTGATTTGGTTTAGCTGACATAGTATGCCTTGCCAGAAAGAGATCAGACGGCTAGCAAAGTGGTAGACTACATAGAATATCCCTATGCATCAGATGGGTAGCGTGGTGTGGGGCACTCTTATGATTTGGAAGACACATTAAGAAGCCTAAAGAAATAAATAAGGATTTGTAAAGAATACAATGACAAAATCATTCAGGCACATGAGAAATAAGCAGAGGTGAATGCAATACTACTTCAGATTTTGTCAGATTTGTAGCGACAGGGACCACTTTGGATCAGCCATGGACAAGAGGAAATAAATAATGGGGCATATGGAAGGAGGTATCCTAGTAGACATAGGTCAAATAGATTTGACACGATCAGAGATGACAAGTTGTTGGACACTCTAGATAGGAGAGGTGATCGACACATGTACTATTCTAGTTCTGGCTTTGGCATGCATTATGATTGTCATCATTATCATCCTTACAAGAAGAGTGAAAGGGGATACTTTCCATATGAGTTTAAGAAGGAAAAGCCACCTACATTTGATGGAGAGATGAGGAAATCACAAGATGCAGAAGCATGGTTGCTTGGTATGAAGAAATTCTTCTGATTGCATGATTATTTAAAAAACATGAAAGCAAAGATAACCACTTTCAGTCTCAGAAGTAAAGCAGATATTTGGTGGCAAGAAATGAAGAATGTTAAAGGTACACATGAGGAGTATTTGACTTAACATGCACTTGAAAGGCTTTTCAAGAAGTAGTACTTATCGGAGAGGTACTATGATGACATTGTTGGGCGCAAAATCCCCCCAAGGCATGTTTTGGGGCTTAAAGCCCAAGTTTTGACTAAGTCCATTGTAAAGACTCTACGATTTGTGGGCACAGAGCATGAAGTCATAATAGAGTCATAGGGTTGTTCACCCTTGTTTTTGTAATGTAATGTCAGTTTGAAAGATCTACCCATGGTTCGTGAACCATGGGATTGTATAAATAGAGAGAGGCTCTAAGTGTAAGAAAGACATCAATAGATGGAATAGAAAGAAAAATAAGCATTGAGTTGAAGTGCAAGTCGTGTCTTTGGGTTGTAGAGTAGGAGAAGGTTCTGCAGTTGAGTGTGTAGAGGCCTAGTAGTCTGCAGCTGAGTGCGCGGACCCCTGTAGCTGAGTGTACAGGGCAGGTTGAGTCTGTAACCATGGGAAGAATTAATAAAAGAGAAGTTTTAGCATATTTTTGTGTATCTTTTCCTATTTTATGTATTATTAGGTATGAATTGCAAAGAGGCATCCGTTTACGCGAAGATAACTAACTGGTATAAGAAGATAAGTACGTGACTTAGGGAATTAGTACAGATCATTGCTCTAGTAGTGCAGAAGCCCCACAACCCTTCGTTAGGGCTACACAAAGGTGAATATATCAGGGCACAAAGACCAGAGAAGTGCGCGAAGTAATCGGTGTGAAGGGACTAACAGTTGGACGGATCAACCCCTCAGACATCTCAAGGGTGCGTAAACCTGGTTCCAACACCCCCCCATACTACTTCGGGTGAGACCTCAGTCCACGCTCCTTAGATTGTTGCTGAAAGGGTCAGTAGTAAAGGGATTTGTTTGGCTAATTAACTCTGAACTTGGGTCAGACCCCTACAAGTCAACAAATGGTTCCATTGTTGGGACCGGGATTTGCATAGAGATGTCTGATGTCGTATCACTGGAATCCAGCTAAGAAATAAATTGAAGAGTGGTTGGATAAGAAGGTTCATGAGTTAGCGACGCAGGAGAAAAGGAATCCGCAACTATCAAAAGAAGAGTGGTTGGATTGCTGTCTGTACACAGAGATCCATGAAATTTTCTTCACATCTTTCCCTACTAAGCTATACAAGTGGATCGCGAAGCTATCAGATAGCCAAGGAAGGTGCAAGCTCGATAGAACTATTGTGTGGACCCCAAAGTTGATGCGCAAATTGGAAGCATCAGAGAATAAGATCATGCATGCTGTTGATCACTTGCTTGATCGAATTATTGGAGGATTCATTACTGAGTTCGTGATAGATACTTTAGTCAGCTATAGTGAGGCAGAACGACACTTCCGCAAAGGACCGTGAGTAAGTATGTTAAGTCTTTGAGCACTTGGATTAAAATGCTATTGTGTGAAAAGTG
>APFE030871496.1:35426-57231 GCA_000404065.3 Pinus taeda | reverse complement strand
ATATGTTGAAGTTGTAACCCACGGTGTCTTCTTCTTTAATTCACCTTGCTGAGGTGCCTGTTGTGGTGTCTTCTTTTCCAATATGACTTCAACCACTGAGTCCTCCTCTGATGTATCAGCACCTGTAACCTTGTCTGCTTCCGCCTATGTTTGTGTCTAATTGTCGACCATCAACTACTCATCATCTTATATGTCAGACCCTGGAACATCTTCTGCTTCAACCTCCTTGGACTCTATCTGTTTATTAATGTAAATATCCTGTAACGTAATTTTCTTCTTTTTATACCAGAGCTTCAAGAATTTCTTCTGTACATTAATATTGATAGTACCTACTGATTCCATCCAAGGGTATTCCAAAACAACATCTATGTTATCCATATCTGAAGCATAAAAATCACTATGCAACACATACTTATCCATTGAAATCTTCAAATCCTTGTACGTTTGAACATTCTCATCATCAACTTGTATATTTTCAATGTTTTTTGTTGGAACTTGCAATTTTTTTGCCAAATTAACATTGATGAAATTATGCTTGCAACTAGGATTTATAGAAACAATGATCTTCTCTTTCTGAATCAATCCATGAACCTGCAATAAGGATATACCAGTAGGAAATAGCCCCTTATGTGTTTCATTCTCCTTTTTTCTAGCCGTAGACCATTTGTTCAAAAGGACTTTTTCAAATTCTGCATCTGAAAGTTTGGTCAACTGCTTGCGGTCAAGTGAGACCCACCATTTTGTAGCCTCATCTTTTAAATTAAACCACACCCTCCAATATCTCCCATACATATGCTTTAGTTCCTTTATGAATTCTTCAATAGTCGGACCATCATCTTTTCCTGTAAAAGTTTCCTTGCTAGAAGCCATGAAGGTTTGAAAAAATCCACTTACTTGGCTAAAATTTGAGAATGTCACAGTTTCGTCAATATTGCTCAGAATCTCTATTATAACCTATTTTTGGAAATGTAACAACCATTCTGCATCTGCCCATGTGATACAAATCCTGATCCCGATACTAGAATTCCAGATCTGCGCTGCTACTCTCCCGCCGTCACCCAAAATTTCTGAAAAAAGTGCTGATTTTAAATCAGCGATATCTCCCTCATCCGGACTCCGATTCAACTGATTATTTTTTTGAATTTAGATTTTTTTTCACAAAGATTCCATATCTACAATTAGATCTTGTATATCTTGCACCAGGACGTCTAGATCTGCGCCACAAATTCGCTGCCCCAAAAAATTGTCTCCAACCCTACTGATTTTTAGATCAGCGATATCTCCTTCATCCGGACTCCGATTTGATCGATTTTTTTTTTGAAATCGGCTATTTTTTCACAAGGAATACAGATCTGCAATCATATTTTTCAAATCTTAAACCAAAACGTACAGATATGATCTGCAAACTCGCCGCCCTTGAAATCCAGCAAAAAAAAAAAAAATTCCACTTTTGTGCCCAAGAAAGTGCTATGATGCCACTTGTTGTAGATCTAACCCAAAATGTTATAGATCTGATAAGAAAGTATAAGATAATGCAAATAAAACCAAGAATAGATAGAAATGCTTCTTTATTATCAAACCCTTAAGGTAGGGCAACACCATACATTCACTCCTTAAGGAAGGAGAATATTCCACAAGCCATATGCTTGTTCATACAATATTACTTCTCTTCATATCTCTCCATGTGGAGTCTCTAGCCTCTATATAGGCCTCATACATACAATACCATGTATCATTACCATGGTTTCCTCATACCATCAACTAATACCATGGGCCCCTTACATTATTATTAACTACTTGTGGTCCCTTACATGACATGGGTTAACCACCTTATTTATTACTTTGGCCCATCCCATTATTACATTATTACCTTGGGTACCTCCCTCGATACCCCATATTACCCCCCTAGGTATATAACAGATATCTTTCTCATACGAACTCCATTTTGAGTGAAACAAGTTGCGTTGTGATCATATCACTGAGATGAATATGGTCGTTTAGGTTTTGATCAATTCTGAGCACTTTTATTTTTGAGCAAATGTTTGCCCCTAATCCAGAGTCTGATCACTCCTTCCCACAGATAGGCTTTTGGCCCCACAAAAGTTGGTTATCTGATAAGAGCTGAATACTCTTCTCCTTCCCAAGTTATATCAATTGATTCCACTTGGAAAAATCTCCATGACAAAAACTTGGGTTCATTGACATGCCTTGCCTTGCAAATGGCTTGGCACTTTGACCAATGCTCTACTTTTGTTGCTGACCCAATCCAACACTTATTGATTAAACACCCTGCTATACCAAAGAGATCCATCGGTGCTTGGAAAGTTGATTGATGGCCTTCCCACTGAGAATCATGTTCCTCCTTTGCAACACATACATTCGATGCAAGCTTCTCCTTGGAAACCACTTTTCCAAGTTAAGCCCATCTGAGTGTACTACAACAATGAGTTCCAATATCAGTAATAACAAGAAAATAAATGACCATTATTTTAGCTCCATGGTTCCAAATTCCAAAAATGAAAGAATGCATTCCCCATCTCTTTCGCTTCTTGGTGTCAACACATCAAATCACATTGTAGACCATTTGATGTTTTACAAGGGCTCCAAATTTTTTTGGCATTTTTTTCCACTTTCACTTCTTGATTCCATCATCCTCTAGTATTAACATGCTTCTCATGTCATGATTTGAGAATGAAGGCTAGTTATGAGCCTCTTGTTCAAGTATGGACCTTCCAAAATCCTGCAATATCTTGTCACAAGAAACACCATTAACCTTGAAAAATACTCATGCAAGAATATAACTTAATGAGCTCTTCCATTTTCTTCTTCAAAGCAACAAATATCACATCATGTGAACCATTACCATGTACTCTTACCTATTGGTGTATAAACCATCCTGGTGTTTAGTCGATGGTTTACTAAACACACATCGACAAAACATGCTTCTTCAAAGCAACTTACTTTCAAGTCAAGCAAAAAACATGTACAACAACTTGATGATTTACAACAAGAATTCCACATTTTCATGAAACAATTTGTCACATCTCCATTTCATCTTTGGAGACAAGATCAACTCTTCCAAGTCAATATAACATACATGTAACAACCAATCGTCCATACAAGCCTACACTCATGCATGTGAAAATGATCAACATTCTCATGTTGACAACATACATGTTAACAAAGCAATCAACCAACACAAGTCAATCATTCATGCATGTTCAAGCACAATGAAACTATTAAAAATTCCACTATTCACACACACAAACTCTCATGCATGTATAACAATTCTCAACTCTCTCACAAGTACAATCACAAATACAAGAATCCCATTGGTATGTATGAGTCCTTAAAGAGCTGAAATGACCAAATTTTCTGCAATAAATTAAGTCAACATACTCCACTTTCGAACACCTTCCTAGCATAAACATGCAAGTTCAAGACTGCAACATGGATGCAAATTTGTAGTTCAAATTTCCATGTTTGCTGGATCTAAGTGAGTCAACATAACTCTACTTTTCCAACATCTCGCTTCATGCAATATGGAACATAATTTCAAGATAAAAGAAATGCATCAATAAGGCAATATTTGCATCAATTATCAAAAGAAACTAAACCCCTTAATTGGTTAAGAAATCTAACCATCTCTTTCCAAACCATTTCAATGGCACTTCTTTCAGCTGCACTTCATTATGTGTATCATCCTAACCCACATCAATTATGGAATCCTCTTTTCCATTTTTGCCAAAATCTCTCTCCACCTTCTTCAAATGTCATGGATGACTTGTTGGAGGCAAAGTCCAACACTTGTCTACAAGATGACCCTACTTATGGAAATGAGTGCAAAATAATTATATCTTATTTTCAACATGGTTTCCATTATCCAATCGACCTTTGGCTTTCTGTTTCTTTTGTTTCGAAATTTTATTTTTCTATGGCTATCCTCTTCCAACACCATGAAACAGTATGGTTATTCAAACCACAGAAGGAAGATGTAAATTTTCTCCAAATCTTATGTGAATATTTACCATGTTTATCATAATCAAAATAAACTTGATTAAAGGAATATTTATACCTTGCACAATCACCCTTGTTGCCTTCTTGAATAGGTGAATTTGATGAGGTAGTGGCTCTCTTAGAAATACCAACAATGGTTTCAATGACCTTATATTTTAGACATCCTCTTATTTTCCATTTCCACTAATTGCATGCTTATGAGCATCTTCTTGAAAAGTGGGTATAAAACTTTTGCCTACCTCATGAACACAAAATTCACAAGATTGAGGTAATGAACATGTAATGAAAGTCCTTCTTGGAACACCTTCATGTGCCTCCTTGGATTTGGAGCATTCTCCATCATGTTGTCCATAACCAAGACCCAAATACCTAGGCCTTTCCTCAACAACAATTGGCTCAACTACGCCTTGTGCATGTTTTCCTAACCCTTTACCTTCATATCCCATCTTCATCAATAATTTGGACTCTATCCTCTAGTATGTCTTTACAAAGCACCGAAACATTCATTTTGAGAGGAAATATAAGATAAAAATGAATTGCATACCTCATTTTCATGCACATACTTGGCTAGGGTTTCCTTGGCATCATGGAATTTAATCTCCACCTCATGCATAAAGAAGATCTTTCTTCTCCTCCTTCATGGCCATCAATTCCTCTTGAAGTATAGTGTTCTCCTTCTTATCTTCATTCATCTCTTGCACCATATCTCTCATGATGATAAGCTCTTGCAACATCTCTTCATCAAAGAGTCTTGCTAAGGAAGATGGATTAGAAACATCACTTGTTGAAGCTATCATCACACTTGTAATGCATCAAAAATTTTCACAAAGCTTTAAAAAGTTTCTCAACAAAGAAGCATCTCCCTTCTTCAGCTTAAACACATAAACTTGTACATAGTTAAATTTTCCTTGCACAAATAACAAACCAATAGCTAATTTTCTAGCTAACCTTGGCAAACCATCTCAGGGTTAAAATGAGCTAACAAGTGTTATGATACCAACTTGTTCTGAATGTTGGGAAAACTTGTTAATGCTATGAAAGATCCCTCATCATTATTAAAAGTATGTGTTTAGGATCATCTCAAATTAACCAAAATGTGAAGGATTATGTGTCAAGGATTGATTGTCTTTCATGAGAAATTTATGATATTAATTAGTTGTTTTAAAACACATATACAACAAGTAAATTGTAGAGAAGTAAAAAACAACAACTCATAACACAAAGCTGATAAAGGAGTTCACCCCTCCTAGGCTACATCTCTTTGGACCTACTTCAATGGCTATGCCCTCTTTGGATTAATGGTCAATTCTCTGATGACATACACCTATAGTGCTCAAATGGTTTTGCAACCTGCTCCATTGGATTTAGAAGACCAAAAAACCCCAAAATTGACTCTCCAAGCTCTGCAAATTGGACTTCAGTTGATCTAGGCTTGACCTCCTCTCCTAGTGGCCCTAAGCTTCCTTAAACTTCAACATAGAAAAAGCACATACATAAGTTATTTTCTGCCTCTAAAACCTGTTCCATTTTTTCAGAGCATCCAAATCATCTAGGAATGACTCTTTTTGAGCCAAAATTGGTCGAAAACTACCAAAGTTATGGCTTCTTCAGTTTTTCCTATGAAATATCCACTAAATATGGAATAGCTCTGCCAAATTTGGAGTTAGCTCCGGATTTTTCGGATCCACCAAAAGCTCCTCCAAACTAATCTAAAATTAATTAGTGATAATCATGGATTAATTAACCACTAAACTCCATTAGCACATTAAGTTGGTGCGATTAACATTAACTATTAGCGATTAAGATTGGTTTACATTCACATGTCGCAGTGAATGATAGTGGTTTTCGCTGCCTGATGGTTAACGTTAATGTTGGCGGTTAGCATCGTTTTCGTCACATGCAAGTGGTTACCGCTAGCATTTAATTACCAAACTTCAATGCATTAACCTTTAAATATAATTTGTGCCCTTAGACTATTGAGAAGTATGGTAGTGGTATAACAATAACACTTGGTATCGGTGTAGGTGAGGTCACGAGTTCGACTCCCCATATTGCCAAACAAAATTTTGCATGACCTTTGAGAGGGCATGTGGTGGCCTCTAGGCTTGCCACGTGTCAACCTCTCATTGGTCCACCTCAAAACGTCATTGACCAATCACCTGCTACCAAATGTCAAGGCCCCATTGAGCCACCTGTGGGAATATTCCTGGAATATTACAAGAAATATTCCCTGGAATATTATTTTTTCTAACTCAGTTGTATGGATGCCTAATCAGCACCCCAGTCAGCCTGTACCAAAATTCCCTTATTTGACCAAACAATCAGAACGTTATATCTTTCTCATACAAACTCTGTCTTGAGTGAAATGAGTTGCATTGGGACCGTATCACTCGGATGGACGCGGTCATTTAGGTTTTGATTAATTCTGAGAACTTTGATTCTTGAGTAGATTTTTGCCCCTAATCCAGATTTTAATCACCAAATAAGCCCAAGAAACTTCTAACATCTCTATGATTCTAAGAAGTAGGGCCCCTCTTTATGATATAAATTTTATTTGGGTCTAATTGCAGTCCTTCCTAGGATATTGAGTGACCTAGAACAGTCCTTGCATTCATCAATAACTCACACTTCTCAAGACTAAGGGATAGGTTCATTTCAATGCATTTATTTAATACTTTCCCCAAGTTAGAAAGAGCCTCCAGGAAATCACACCCATAGGGAGTGAAATCATCGATATAAATTTCTACAGAGTCATGGACTAGCTCTCCAAAGATGCTCAGGATTGCCCTCTAAAAAGTGGCAAGGGCATTACATAATCCAAAAGGAAGGACCCTATAAGCAAAGGTACCCCAAGGACAAGTAAAGGTGGTTTTATCTTGGTCTTCTAGGTTGATCTAGATTTGATTGTAACCACTAAATCCATCTAGGAGAGACAAGAACTTCTTTCTTGCAAGACCATCCAAGACTTGATCAATGAAAGGTAGAGGGAAATGGTCTTTTTTGGTGGCTTTGTTTAACTCTCTGTAGTCTGTTATGCCCCTATACCAATAGGTGTCATATATCATGATTGACTTGATGGGCTATGTAATATGTTAATACCTTCACTTGTTGCAAAGGTTTTCCATATTTGTAAAAAATCAAAAATTTAAAAAATGTAAAGAGGGTATACCCTAAAAGAAAAATCAAAGGGTAAAAAGAATAAAAATATGGTCAAAAAATGAAAGAAAATGAACCCCAACAAAAAGAAAAGGCCATGAAAGTGTGCAAGTCTAAATGACACTACTTCTTACTTTTGTATGATAAACAATTGTGTGTAGTTTGTCACTTATGCCACAATTCATGAATAGTCAAACAATGTAAACTTGGCTAATTCATATTTCAATTTCATGTTGTAGAAATAGAGAATAAAGATATGACCAAATAGTATAATCTTGGCAGATAAGTAGATAGATAGAGTGAAAAAGGAGCTCAACAGTTTAAACTGAACCCTTAGATGTAATAAGTGTAGACTTAGATAGGCATTTCCATGTAAAAGAAAAGAAACGTTTGATAAGGTTTTTCCACTCTAAGTGCACCCTAATAAAGAAGTAAAAATGCTAGGTTAAGTAGGTAGAGTAGGTAGATGATGGTTGCAGAATAACTTGTGGTGAATGATGATGTTCAAAATGTGCAAATATTTTATTTTCATCATGAGGCAAAGGCATGCAGTACATGAAAGACATATCAAACAAAGCAAAGTCAAAATAATTAACTCCCCTACTCATTTCCCCTAAATTTTCACTAATTTCCCCTAAGTACCAAGGTATTTATTAAATTAAAGGGGCTCAAAGCATTTCTCTGACTTCTGGAGGGACCGAACCCTCAACCCAATAATTTATAAAGCCTAAATATTTAAACCATTCATTAATCATCATACCCCTTCATTAAAAATCATTCATTCCCTTGATAAGTTTTTCCTAAGTAAAATTAAAAAATTTCCACAAAAACCCTTTTTTCACTTTAGACTAAGTTTAAATACACACCTAGAATGTTTTGTACTTAGCACCTTTCATTTCAATTCATATTAACTACTAATATGTATTAATATTTAAATCCCTTATAAAGTTTTCCCGCTCCCATATTATTGTAACTATGTAACAATCCTGAAATATTATATATCCTGCCCCTGGTTAAAATATAACCATAATCTATTTTAAAAAGGGATTATTGAGTTAATAAGTAACGCAATAAGAACCCCGACCACGCCATGTTAAATAAGGATTAATTAACCCTCATGGTTATTTAATAACTTTTTCCATCAATCTCGTCACCCCAATATGATTATATAACCTTTAATCATATCGATCCCGCTTCCATTAAACCTCTGTCACTTTTCATCCCTGATAATCGTCCGATCACACCTCCCACATCCAATGGCCATAAAACATATCACATGACCCTTTGTGACCACACGTTAGTGTGTGATCACAAAGCAGTTTCATATACATACCCCCACCACGCATCAACCACTCTATGGAATCGTTGGCCCAAGGCTAAATACCACCCTTCCCTATAAGCGGTGCAATATAAAACCACTTACCACCTTCAAACAAAACAACAAAACATCTTATCATTCTTCGTTGTCATCACCCGTCCAAACCCCAAAAACTATCAAATATTGACTTTGTACAAGTTGTTTTCATTGTTTATTTTGTAAACCTATACACCCATGCAAATGAACATCGAGGTCAACTAGCTCGAGCTTTCAGTCACCGACCTGCTGCAAATCTCGCAACTGACACCACCCAAAACCCTCCAACAAAACCCAGTACTCGCCTTTCATTTCTCATCCCCCAAAAGCAAGTATTTATCAAATTCCCAAAAAAAAAAACCCTGCAAATACTTGTTTTCCACTGTAAAATGACTAAAAGGGCCCAAATTCACCATGATTCAATTATTATTTTCATCATTTAAATCCCCAGACCCTATGTTTTTCCCATTTCATAAAGTTAACCATAGTTTCCTTTCTGAATCCACAAGAACTAGAAATGGAAACCCTGGTATCTCTGAATGTTGCATCCGTTAATGCTCCTTAGCAAGACTTAAATTATCTGTCTCTGGTAGGTAAGAACTTCCAAATAAAAGACTTGACCACTAATAAAAATCACCTCAAAGTCTTTTGTCAATGTAGGGATAATTAATTGAATGGATATGATGTTATGAGACTGTGGGAATCCAACCTCCCAATGTACTTCCTCCCTGTTGTACATGTTTTTCTAGACATAATCCATCAGTGTCATGCTTGTAATGACCCCAACCACAGAGCAGTCATGTCTCCTAGCCAAACAGTCATCTTCCCAATAACTGCTGAATCAATCAATGAAATGCTCCAATTTCACCCAAGTCAAGCCCTCACTCCTATTTCCATCGGAAAGCTACTTGAGAAAGCAACCAAAATGTCCCAATCTGAACTTAATCGCCTCTACCAAAATTTCATACAAAAGCAATATCAGACCACAGATACCCCTCCTTATGGGTCAATTTTCTTCACAGATATGGGTAAAATCATAGTTGATATGATATCTGTAGTTATGGGATTCAACACTAGTGAGTTTTTCGATGAATTGACCCTAATATTGATGTCTATTTTTACCCCTGGACAACCCCCTACTGTCAAGTATGATTATGCCTCGTTTATTGCTGATAAAATTCATGACCAGTTCATGAGACTAGAGAATGAAAGGGTTTTCAAATATACCACCTTCATATATCACCTCATACTCTATTATCAGTCAGATAATTTCCCATTCCCTGCCATGAAACTTGATACCAAGGGTAATCCAAGGTCTGTCATCTTTTGGACTTCCATCTTTCATAAATCTCCATCCAACCCTTACTCCTATAATGAGTTCATTGATCAGTTTGTTCATCTAGCTACTACCTTGTTAACAGGGATTTCACCTCCTAGAATCAGTGGTGATATCAAAAGAATCCTTCAGCTCTCTAAACAATATGGAGTGGATGACTAGTATTTATACCAGAACTACACAGCAATCAGGATATATGGGTGTGAGCTTTCCCTTTTCAAGTTACCAAAATATGTTCCAATAAGACTGTCTACATTGGAATACTATAGATGGATAATAAACTCAGACTTGATTCATTTTACTAAAGCTAAGAAGAGAGCACAACTAAAGATCAATGATCAATTAGGTCTTTTCCTCTATAACACTAGGGAAGCATGGAAAGCAACAGAGCAAATTTTAGAAAAGCATCTAAAACTAAACAAAAGTTTTAATTGGATTCCTTATGATCCCCATAGTTTCATCTGTGATAGAAGGATGAAAAATAGACTATCATCATACTTGCATCATAGAATCCCAGAGACTAAACAGTTTTCCAACATGGATGAATGGAAGAAAGGAAACCTAATAGAAACAGATAGTGAGTAGGTCAATATAGAAAATGTAATGAAGGATCTTGAGAAAACACTTGACCTGGATTCTTTTGAATAGGTACAAGTTGAGTCTTCTCAAAGGACAGCATCAAGGGCTGGTGCCTCAGCAGCTGAAACCTCACAGAGGCACTCACAGGAGACCAATACACCACTTGCAGGCACATGTAAGGGAAAAGAACCAGAGACCAGCACCAAAGCAACAGAGCAATCAACCATGTCAAAGCAGCTGTAAACTTCTCAGGAGAAGGTTCAAACACAGGTTCACCCAACTCAAGTTAATGTAGAAGAGCATCCAATTTTGTAGGCTCCTCTGAATGAGGAAAGGAAGAAAAAAAGAGACAGGGAAGTAGCTACCTCTACCAGTGGTCCATCAGACCAGCCTGGTGCTAAAAGGCACAGGCTAAATCCTCATTTAGAAGAAGACTTTTTTTAGGAAACTATAGAGAGACAGAGAAAAGAAGGTGCAGATAGTCATTAGACTTTCCCAATATGTGGGACACCTTCTAGTTCACAGAGACATGAGCTAGAGAGACAACAAAGTGCTAAAGTGTCTTCCTTCAAGCCTCCAAGAAATGAGAACCTGGATATTAAAAAGAAATTCAAAGAAATAAAAGCCAGGAATGATGTATTAAAGATCCAGGTCTGCAATCAGTATTTAAAAATGGCTCTCACCAATCAGAATAGGTTGATGTCAGCCTATGACATCAAGGAGGGAAAAAAACAAATGAGCCTCTTCAAACGAAATGTACAACAACCTCAAACAATGGAAGGTTACCTACAAATAGATTTTGAAGTCATGGCAAAAGACATCCATCCCTTACATCAGACTGAGTTACACGGGCAAATGGGGGAAATGATATATTCAACATTGACTAGTAAGGCCATGATGGCCCAAAGATTGGAAAATTATTTGAATAATATAACTGCCCAATTAAAGTTGGAGAGAGCCTCCTCATAGGCTAAGGACAACAGAATTAAATCTTTGGAAGAATTGATTATTGGTTTGGGCCATAATCCAAAGGATGTAAAGGTTGCAGAGGCCTTAATTAAAAAGAAATATGAAGACATAACTGCCTTAAGAAAGCAGCTGAAGTTTCCTCCCTCAAGGCATCCATAGATTGCTGAGATCATACAAAAAAGGTCTGAAGAAGAGCTTATGGACTTACTCCTCAAGCTAAATGATCAGTTGAAGGAGACTAAACAAGAGTTAGAAAAATAATTAAAGGACAAGCAGGGACAGTCAGCCTCTCAGCTCTGGCACCCAATGTCCCGTTGGTCACAATAGGAGTAGTCACAGGAGCAGCAACAATAGAAACAACACCAACAGGAATTTCAGGTTTAAACATAGATGAATTGATCAAATCAATGGAGGAGACGAGGCTTCAAGTTTCAGAATTGCAAAACGTAAAAGAACAATTTGTTACCTTAGAACATCAATATGATCTTTCCAAGAACAATTTTGCTGAAAAAGTGAGAGAGAACAAAGGGTTAGCACAACAGGTGAAATCATTAGAGAAAGACCTCACTTTGACAAACCCTTAGCAGACATAAGGAAGATTCTTTGGACCAACATCACTCAGTCAATAAACGATATTTGGCCATTAATTCAAATAATTTTTGAATAGATTGATTTGGTAAAAGTAGCTCTCGAAGAAGTCTAGAAAACTAAGGAAGAATTAGGAAGGATGCCTGAGGAAGCCACCAAGCTAATAAACTTTTTGAACAGTAAAAATAACTATCAGCTAGAAGAACTGGGCATTGAAGACAAAACAGGGACTATTCTGGAAATCAAGAAGGTACTGACCAAAAGGTCTCTAATGTAGAATTTGGAAAGAAGATGCCAAAACATGCAAGAGGAATTAATGTTTTTATGGAAAAAATTGGCATTTTGTAGGGCAATGGACTACCCAATCCTTTAGTAATCAATGATAAATTGATGATACATATAGACTATGTTGGTAAATTGGCCCAATATGCAGATAACTAAGCCATCTCATTAGCTAGTTCATCTGCACCAAAGGCACTCCCTACAGGCAGAGTTCTCTATGATAGTCTAGAGAACTTTTTCTATGTTGAACATGAGCTAAAGCATTTGTTTCTAGTTCAGCCTAATTTTTTCAAATACACAGAGGCTGATGAAATCTTCAAGAAACTTCAAAGGACTAGAATACCACAAGAAAAATGGTGGGCATATATGACAGAAATTTTTTAATTTATCCTTGGTAAAAAGGTAAAATTTTCATTATTTACCATAGTCAATAATGGTAAAAAGGGTGAACAAGGATCAAACAAGTAAAGAGTATCAAAATAGGTCAAAGTGTATCAGTAAGAAGATGAAAAGTAGAACAACCAGCACTGATTTACGAGGAAGACAACAAGATGCTTCATCATACATCCTACCTCCAGCTCATCCACAAAGACAGGGACAACAAGCCATCAGTTTACTTTATCTTCTATCTTCGAGACCATCTGTATCTATCTTCATGTAACATATAGTTAGTCATCCTAGAATATATCTCTCTTTGTTATGAGATATTTTATTGTAAAAAGTTTGTATAAATACTCCCTCATTTGGAGTATTGAGTGTGGATTCTTAGACATTTCTATAAAGCTTATTACTTTAGAATAAAGTGCTATTGATCAACTCTTATATGGCTGGCTGGATGAAGAATTAATACAAAGGACTTTTCACAGGATTCATGTGTCAAACACTGGACAAATAACTATCTTATATCTCATGTGTTATTGTCTTCTTGTTCAATATTTCAATTATATTTCATATCTGAATATTAAAACAAAAAAGAATAATTCAGGAAGTGATTAAGTGCAATATATCTTCTATCGTTTTTATTCTAAATGTTTTTCTTCTAAACTATCATAGGCAAGGAATTCTTAATTGCTCCTGCTTTTTAGTTTATCATCTGATCATTTAGTAAAAAAATTCTTAATTGCTTTTTATTGGTGATCATCCAAGTTCCCTCCTCTTAAAACATGTTGAAGGATTCTTAATTGCCCTTCATCCCTTTTAAGTCCATTCCATCTTTTCAAGTCTCCGTTTGCTCCTTGTTTAGCTATTTTGTCCTGTCAAACCATCTTTTTGTTGAAAAAACCAAATCCAGTTGAGCCATCCTCTTTTGACTCCATTAGCCCAATGGCCTAAAATATTCAGTTCTACCCATATGCTATTGAATTTCAACACCAAACACAATCAAAATCCTCAAGACTTCATAACTAGCCTAATACCTTATAAAACAAAGCTAAATCTTAAAGAGAGAGCCCTCTCTGAGTACAGCTTGGCTAGATTCTGTACCCAAAAGTTGGTTTGTGGTTACCTCGGACCCATTTCCTTCTTTTTAAACAACTTCAAGGAAATATGAGTGATAACATAGTCCACATAAATCCTCCATTTCCAAATATTCTTTGGGATCAGAACCAGAGGATACACCCACTCACTATTTGAGATGGGGTAAATGAACTCTACATCCAACAACTTCTGTAGTTCTTCTTTAACTATGTGTTTGAGGTCTTGGTTCATTCTCCTCTGAGGTTGGCTCACTGGCTTGCAGCCTTCCTTGATGTAAATGTGGTGACTACACACCAAAGGGTGCACTCCCTTCATTTGCTTATAACTCCAAGCAAAGGCATCCAGATCCTCTCTTAGCATGTCACATAACTCCTTTCTCGATGTGTAGAGAGAAAGAAGTTGATTTTCAATGTTATATTTGGGCCAAATTCTATCATATTGACATGAGTAGGACTGGAGTCAGGTAGGTAAAAATTATTCAAAGGGTTATCTTCAGCTTTCTTTATTAACTCACTAAGAGACATGGTGTTGGGGGGTTGATTCTGGAGGATTTGATCAATCGAGTCAACTTCGTTAGGTTCCCCCCTCCTATAATAGCATCTAGGGTACAAATTGGGTAACATGTGGCAAAGTAGATTTCCTCTTCCTCCTCCTCTTCCAAACGTAAAAGTAAGTCATGCTCTAGAGATGGTTTAGAATGAGGGTACAAGACCAATTGTTTGGAAAAATGCCCATTTTTAATGGTCATATTCCCAACCCTGCAACTTATGTAAGCATCAACAGTGGCTAGTCATGACCTTCCAAGGATGAGAGAATAACCATTGATCTTGGTCTTATGTTGGATAACTAAGAAGTCAGCTAGGTATTCCCAAGAGTTAAAGGAGGCCATCACATCCTCAACAACTCCCTTAGGAGCTATTGTGGATATGTCTGCATGTTGCAAGACTCTTTTGGTCTTCCTTAATGATCCTTGGAGGTTTAGTTTAAGCATAGTCCCCTTAGTCATCACATTGATGGCAAAACCAATATCAATCAAGGTATGGGGGACAATTATACCATTGATGTGGACATCTACCATAGGACATCTAGGGTCTAGATACTTTGGGAAAATCACTCGCCCCAACATTAAGTCAAATGGTTATTCAATGACATTAATGGTAGGGGTTTCTTTCTTTCTCCTCCAAGGATGTTTGAAGAATTTCTCCTTGATTAACTTGTTATAAATGGGGACATCCTTGATATATTGTTGAAGTTGGATTTTAACACACAAGTTTTTCAATTCACCTAGAATTTTAGTCTCTTCTGGGGTGTGTTGGCTAGGATGGATTAATCTCATAGGAAATAGAGGTGGATTGGCTTGAGTAACACTCTCTTCCTTTTCCTCTTCAAGCTCCTTATGTGGATAAGGAGTTTCATTATTTGGAAGAAATATTCCAGACTTGAGGTTGATTTCTTGAATTTCCATAACATAGATAGGGTAGGATGTCTCTCCACTATAGACTTGATGTGCCTATTTGTTGTTCAAGTTCAGCTTTGGCTAAGCAGGCATCTGAGTTTGCTTACGTGGAGCAGGGTGAAGGATTTGTGGTTGAGATGGAGGTGGAGGCAATAAGGTTGGAGTTTGGTTGTATGGGGGCCTCCACACCTATGATCGAGGGTGCATCTATCCCTTTTGTAGCTGATTTGGAACCTTTCCTCAAAATATTCCAAAGATTCATCATGTCCCAAGGTCATTCTAAAGATTTCCTCTCTGGTGTCTTTGGACCTTCAATAGTCCCTGTACTTGTTGTTGCACGGGTGTTTCATTTGAGCCTAGGTAGTGATTTTGTCCTTAGGTAAACCCATGAACCAGCACAAGGTTGTATCCTTAAGGGTGGATGTGAACAACTTAGACTTCTGGTGGTTAGAGGTATAATCATAAGTTCTGCAAATGACATCAAACTCAAACAAAAAGGTATCAGGGTCCTCTAAGGTTAATCCATGGAAGTGAGGAAGGACAAAGGGGCTTATGTTTTTCATCCTAGAATATCCATTATTTTCTCTGATGGGAAAAGCACCCTCAGTTCTATTTTCAGCTCCATTTCTATTTTCAATCCCATTTCTATTTTCAGCCATGGTGTAAGTTGGTGGAATGGTTTCTTCTTCTTCTTCCCCACTAAGTTCTTCAAAGATCTTTGGTTGTTCGCCTAATGGGTCCTCTAGCTCACAACCATCAAATAAGAGGGAAGGTTTGTTGTTTGATGGTGTGGGGTTATTTGGCAAATTTTTTCATAAGTTGTGTCTACTCCTACGAGGCATGAAAAAAATTTGTTTTTTTCTTTTTTTTAGTGTTTTTTCAAAATTGCTTGTAGGATGTAAAGAAAAATTGCAACTATTTGATGAATGAAACTATTTTGCATAATGGAAATAAAGAAAAAATTGCAACTATCTATTGAATGCAAAACAAAAGGAAAGTAGGAATTGCATCTATTTATTGAATGTCAAATGGAAGGGAAATAAGAAATCACATGTACTTAGACACCTCCCGGTAATGGCACCAAAAAGTGATGAGCCCCAGTATTGCAGCAAGGATGCTACAACTCCTAAGGAAACCAACTTTACTTTATCAACCCGGGGTTTGTACAAACTTGGAGGTGAAAGTTCTATATGCACAACAGATGTAATAGCCTATTCTTGTCACTTCTGAACTAGGGTGATAAACCACTAGGCTTTTTCAAACGAGTCTTCTATTGACTAGAAGGACGTTGACTACCGACAGTGAATGTAAAGCTATCTTTAATGAAGAAAGTAAATTCTTGCCTATGTTAAGGAAATGGAAGTTTTCAATAGAAAGTGCTATGAAAATGACATGAAATCAACTAGCTAGGAATTGACATACATTTCTTACAGAAGAGACCTAATTTAACCTTGCATTTTATCATCTTGTTATATGGACTAAGTAGGAAAGGACATGATCCTAATATTGCTAGGATTGATGTTTGCATGCATTATCTAGATATTGGATAAAAGAGTCTTTTGGTTTTTTTAATTTAGAAATGTAAATGTTAAACTAATCAAGTTGATATTTTGCACGGGAGAAAGGTATGGGAAATTGGTCAAAAAATGGCATTGAGGGGTATGGAGGTCAAGTGGAAGGAATACCCTAGGCTCTCATCATTATTTCTTCCTAAAATTGTATAAAATATACTACCACAGGGTTTCCTGTAGTTGCTACAGGATTTCCAGTAGTTATAACAGGATGTCCTAGTTTGCTACATGAAACTTAGTTGAAAGCTATAAGAAGGTAGAGAAGATGAAAGGAAGTGCTGGGAAGGTGTATGATGGTGGAATAAGGTATGGGGAAGACGCACACTACCCAAGGATTAGCCCAAATCTTTAGGATGGTTGGATTTTCCCAAGGTGGTTGTCCACAGTGGTTACAAAATAGTAATCTGAATTGATGGTTGGTAGGGTTTGGCGAGAGGTGGATAAGACATAGATAAGGCTGGAGGAATGATTTCTCCTTGCGGATCAACAAATCCGGCAACAACACATTCAGTTCTTTATTTATGCATAACTTGATGTAAATGTGGAAAAAATGAGTTGAATATAAGAAACTGATTTATTGATGGCTAGTGAATCAAATCTATGGAATGGAATTCTTTCTAATCTACAACAGACTTAGGAAACAAAAATGACAAGTGCAAGTGCTTCTAATAAATCATGAACAATGACCTACTCAACAAGAAACCGTAAGCTATGTAATAACCAAAAAATAACTCTATTTTTGCGGTTTTGAGAGTGAGGCCCGCGAACAATGATCCCATGAGGGGGATGAGGATGAAGCCACTATCACAAGATTTTCTAAAGTCTTTTCTTTCACTATTTTAACATTGATCTACTTATCCAACTAATGGAAGAAAAACTAACCAATCATTCAAAGACTTGCAAATTAAACAAAACATAAATAATTTCAACAACTAATCTATGATTATAATATAAGGATAAATGTACAAAAGGAAGAGGAACCTATACTGCTAGGGTTGGGCCCTAACCCAAGAGCTTCATCCCTCTAATTCAACTCAGTGTTGGATCAAAGAAACCCTTTTCATTATCACTAAAATGTCAAAAATAAAATGAGAATAATGGTCACAATATCTTAAGCTCAAAATTGCCTCTTGGCGATAATAAAATTTCGAATCCTAATGAGGCCCTAGACCTTTTGATTTATACAATTGAAGCTACCAACAAATTCCTTAAAATTAGGGAGGCTTGGCTCCCAAACTCGAGATTAACTTGTCTTCAACTATCATTGATTTGGCTGCTTGTAACTCCGAGCTAATAAGATTTGGTGGAGGAATCTTCAAGTGATTGAGGAGTTAAGGAGGGAGACCCAATCTCCTAAAATGACTCTTTCTTGTCTACTTTGAGTTCCTGCACTTAAATTAGCCAAAAGCTACTCCAAATCCTGCAATTAATGCACATTAGGCTACATGACATAACATCTCACCTTTACCCTTCTCATTAAGCAAAATATAATAAAATATGTAAAGAAATGTGAGAAACTTTGATTTTAATAAGCTGGAGAGTGGCATTAAGGCCCCTATAATTTACTTATTGATGAGCCTCATCACAGCTATAGTAGGTTTTTCTTGCAGGTACCAAGTTGCATGTATGTTTTCCTCACTAGTTTTGGCATGCATGGAATATGCATCTAGTTTATTGGTAATGATTTGTTATTGGCATGAAGGATTGCCTGGATTGACAATGGATTTTCCTAGCCTTTCCATTTCCTGGATATCCATGGTGTTGTGGGTTCATTTCTTTGTTTTTCTAGTTGGTTCTTATGTTTCCTTTAGCTTGGGTTAAGTTACTAGTTCCTAGAAGCCCTGGTTGAACAAACACTATGGAAGCCCCATAACAACTTGGGTTGAGTTACTAGTCCTGGAAGCGTTGGTTGGACAAATGCTCTAGAAGCATTGGTTGGACAAATGCTCTGGAAGCCCTTGGTGAGTTGAGTTACTAGTCCTGCAAGCCCTGGTTGGACAAACACTATGGAAGACCAAAGTGAGTTGTGGGTTGAGTTACTAGTCCTGGAAGCCTTGGTTGGAACAAACGCTCTGGAGCCCTGGAAGCCTTGGGTGGAGACCAATCTTGTGATGGTTGCGATGTCTGACTATGAGGTGGAATCATTGTTTGATGGGTTGAGGTGGTTTGGCCTCTGGAAGCCCAGATGGTTTTGATTGTTGTGTTTTATGAGATCCCACAATCATGCTTGGAATATAGCATAAGGGTGATTGACTGAAGTGAGATTTGGCTTAGCCATATGTACCGCCAGGTGGTTCATGGAAGTCCCACAACCGGTTAGCCTTTGCATCATCAATATGAGGTTATTTATCGTTGTTATTTGATGAGTATTATAATGGTTTATAAGTGGATGATATGGCTCTGATTTCCTTGGTATTTCTGTTGCTATTATGTTGGTTATGAACGTGTATTATGACAGTGGCTATGTATGAATTTTATCATGTTTTTACTTGTAAATGGATGAGCAATGTATCTATGGCCTAATGGATGAAACTGCAGCTAATGTGTCGAGACATCAATTCTTCTTTTCGATTCTCATATGAGTATGATACCCCTATGCTCAAATGTATTATTTAAAATTGTAGATTACATATTTGTGACATGTTTGACGAAATGTCTGGCATGGCTAGTAGGGGTCGAGTCAAGTCCTTGTTCAAGAAATTGCATTTGCATCATTGTTATGTTGTTATCTTTCAGTGCTGAAAGTGTCATTTAGTTATGGGCAATGACCTGGGCTCTGGGCCTGAAAAAGTGGCTCAAATCCTAGAGATGCAGGCACAACACTTGGCAGAAAAGTCCCTAGATCCATGCATAACCATGTTGTGGGAGTGTCTGGAGCCTCCTAGATACGTGTTTGCCCATATTAAGGGAGCGCCCTCGGGCTTAATGGTCTAAAAACTTAGTGGGACCCAGGGGTTGGTTACCTGAGTGGTTCAGATGGTTCATGGGAGTCCTATTGATGATGTGGAAGGTTTGTATGTTGTGATTCTGTCAGTTCTACTTCTTTAAAATGACTCAAAAAGTAGAATCATATCATAATAATTTATCATCACATGTTCACTTTAATTAATTAGTTATTTAAATAAATGTAAAAAAAAAGTATTACATTAATAGTAGAATTGATTTAAACGTGTCATATCTAAAAACAAATTAATATGGTTTACTTAAAATTTAATAAAAAATGTTTTAAACTCCACAAAATTGTAAATATAAGTTAATAGTAATATACACTTTAATTTCATAAAAGTAAAAAGAAAACAATAAATTCAATTTCATACCAATATTAAAAAAATATTAATAATTTAAGGAATTATTTCGCAATTTTAACACAATTTACTAAAATAATTTTCAAAATATTTAAATTTAAAGAACAGTGAAATAAAATTTCAAAGTATATTTGAAAAGCAATAGACATTTCTTAGAATATATTGGAAGGTGCGAAACATACAAGGTGAGTAAAGCTTCTTTCTAAAAGATAGCTAGGATAAATTTGCTTATCGGAATATTAATGGAAGGTGAGTAAAGCTTCTTTCAAAATGTTCGGTGGGATAAATTTTGCTTCTAAATATTAATGAATGATCATCACTCGCCTGTGACCTGGCTGTTGGGTTACCAAAATATTAAGACGTTGTTTAAGGAGCCCATATATTTATTTCGTTATTTTTTATTTTAAAATAATTAGTTAGAGTATTTGAATGGTTAGGTATAAATAGATTTAATATTATTAAAAAATTTAGATCTTTAAAATCTAAAATTTAACTGTTGTATTTTTAACAAATTAAATTTTAGATATCATTTTTTGGGATTCAACTGCGTTAAATAAGTCATTCATTTATGACCATTTCTATGAGAAGTAGTCTTAACTGAGTAATTTCTCATGATTTTTGAATAGTCCATTTAGCACTCATTGCATCGTGGGATTGAAACTAGTGAAATGAATCACACAACGTCAATCATCACATCCACGGCTTGCCCCTGCTAACGAGACTTCCCGGGAGGTCTCCACCCATCCAGATCGTCGGGACTCCACCCATCCCAAATCGCTTCTGGCTCAAGTGCCCTTAACTGTGGAGTTTTCCACACAATCAACCCCACTTTGCTTGCTACCCTATTTGCAAAACCTTAGCAAGTATTGTGCCTCATAAACCATTCTAGTAGAATTCCCTTCATTCTTTTGAATTAAGTATTGAGGGTTTTCGCAATGCATTATATTAGATATCATTTTTTAAGATTCAACTACATTAACTCAGTCATTTATCTATGACCATGAAAATTAATCATAACTAACTAATTTCTTTCATAATTTTTAAATAATTCACTTAACACTCAAAATCTTATCAAAATTTTTATTATCTCCCAAACAAAATTATGATCTATTTAAAAGACGAAAACTTACCAATACACTGCACATTGAGATAATGTTAGACGAAAACTTACCAATACACTGCACATGGAGATAATGTTAGCCGCACATGGAGATAATGTTAGCCACTTTTAATGGACAACTACTACACTTACAAATTTGAAAAGTCCTCATGCCAACGAATTTGACCAGTGACCACCTAACCAGAAACTTCATGGTAATGACTTTGTCAAATTTGTAACAAATTCACTGCTAATTCCCTTCGGAGTATTCAATTTCCAGATTTGAATTTCAGTCTACCTGTCAATTGTCTGTATGTTTAGAAATTAGGAGTATTCAATTTATGGATTTGAATTTCAATCTACCTGTCAATTGTCTGTCTGTTTCCCTACAGTGGATCAGCACAGCCACTGCTCTGAAAGTTACACAACATAGAAGACCAACGGTACTCTTTTCAGTCTTGCAGGGTTGGTGATATGGAGAAAAATTTCGTGTTTATGTACGCAAGTCTGTGATATATAGTAAAATTTTACTCATGTTTTTACAATTACCCATCAGTTAATTGAGATGTTTGGAGTTAAGCCCTGTAGAACATTTTATTTATTATTAATTATAATTG
>APFE030871496.1:4575-33604 GCA_000404065.3 Pinus taeda | reverse complement strand
TAAAACTTATTATTAAAAAAACAAATAATTATTTATAAATCTTTCAACATTTTAGGGTTTTGACCTAGAACTTTAAATCTAATCAAGATGCGTGTCTTGCACGTTAATAATTCCATTTCTGATTCACTCCCTCGAACAAATTTATCGACCCGAGCGAACATATGTCATATTATACCCTAGAGTCGGGTTAAATAAATACATCTTCAAATAGATATTTCCTTTCTTATTTTGGATGTGTTTAATAATCAATTAAATATTTTCATTTTCGATGGTCTTAATTAGATTTTCAAAAAATCCTTAAACACTGGCCAAACTACGACTCTGAATCTATTAAAAAAGTCGTAAAACCATTTAAATCTAATCAGATTTTCAAAAAATCCTTTAACGCTGGCCAAACTACAACTCTGAATCTATTAAAAAAATCGTAAAACTATTTAAATCTAATCAAAATCACAAAAAATCGCAGTTGATAAGACTACAATTTTGCAATCATTTTCATTTGAATGACTGAATTTAAACTAAATTGATACTCCAAATTATCTTAGGACTTTTATGGATATTATATATCCACGATATGCGGCAATAAATGCGATCGGAATCACTTCAAAGATGATATTTAATGGAGATGAAAATTGGGGTACGGTATTTTAAAAATATATTAGTATTATAATTAATATATTAAAGTTATAGATTGAAATAGTTTTTTAGTGGACTATGGTTGATACAATTTCAAAGCAAGAATGTGATTTTTTGATGTTAAAAATATAATTTTGAATGTATAGATAGATTCAACACTATGAAAACTCAAGGGGCGCTCGAATTCTATAGTTCGATGGGGGTGACAAACATGACAACAAACAATCCCCGAGGGGCCTTAAATCCCCTCCCACGCATTGAACGAATGAAGCATAGTGAGGACGCTAGCTTGGGCATAGTGTATGACAAGTTTCTCTAACACACAATGTTAATTTTGTTAATATCAGTAGTAGTTGGAGGTGACGAATGGTCTTTGGGTATGGGAGGAGTGTTGTTGGTGGATATTTGTGTTCTTGGAGTGCAGGATGGTTGTTGGTATCAACCACACCTTGTCTTCCCTCCTAGAGTATTGTACTACACTAAGCAGTTGGTTCAATTGGGATAATGAATTGGAGCTCAGATGCATTGTTTGGGATCGTGCCATGTCTGAAGAGGTCCAGAATGTGGATGAATTCTGTAATTCTTGGAGTCAACAGTACTTGGTTTGTAGTGGCACCTCTGCAAGGGCTACAGAGGGCCACTCTTCTTCCGAGACCTTGTTATCACCCTTTTTCATTTCATTCTTTTTTGCTTCACAATTCTTTAGTTATGTTTCTGGTGTGGTTTTTCGTGTTTGGCTGGAGTTCGAGGTTGAGAATTCTCAAGTAGAAAGTCTCCATTTGGTGGTTTGGGACCTTGCATCCTCATATTCCTTGTGTTGGGCTTCTAGTCGATAGGGTGCATTTATGGTGTGTGGTGGGTGCAGGTCATCAACCTAAGGGGCCCATCCTAAGAAGCGAGCATTGAAGGTAGGGGTGCTTAGTACTTGGGGCTAGTGGTATAGCGGGTCGCTCATAACATATTTAGTGAGATGGCGCATGTTTGGCCAAGCTAAACGATCATTCATAGTCGACCTTTTAATAGTGATAATTCCAAAAGTTGTCATTCCTTAGGTAAAATGTTCTTGGTGACAAACATGGAGAATTGGGTATGCACGAAACTCTGGTCCTGCATTAGTAGTGTGCCAAGAATAAGGTTGTGGAGTGTGTTGTGTCGAGGTTCTAGGCATAGAAAAATGCAGTGGCAGTGAGGCCGAGTAAAAAGGGGAGTTGGCCCATGAGGCGAGGGTGTAGTTCATCTTAGTGAGCAGCCTAATTTCAGTGAGGTAGTAAAACAACTGTGTGGTCTCTTGTTTTGGTGTGTTCTTTTACCTCTTCCTTTTGATTCCTTGGAGGCACAGATCAATGAGGTGACTATATTAGTGGAGCAATTGGCTTTGGATCATCATAACGAGAGGAATGAGGTCATAACTTTCATGAATGACCTCTAGAACAATCAGTGGAAAATACTTGATCAAATGGCTTCCCTCTGCCATGGACAAAAGTGACTTCAACAAAGTTTGGATCACCTTGACGGGAGAGTGGAGCACAAGGAAGATCATGTTCATGAGGCATTTTGACAACAACATGACAATAGTCTTGCGGACCAGGTTATAAGGAACATTGTGAACTAAATATGACAGTGGTATGTATTTTGATACTTGGTTACTTTTGGTCACTATGGGTAATCAATATGTAGTCTTGGAGTTGTTTTCTATTTTTATGTACAGTTTTTTATCTTAACCACTTGGCCAACGATCACTTGGTTACTTGGTTACAGGTTTTCCTATGATAAGCGCTCAACGATGTATATTTATTATGAATTAATAAAAAAAATTGATGTAAACAAAAACTATTTTATTTTATTTTAAATTTTTTAATTTATATACAAAGCATATTAGTCCTTCATTTTAATCTAGGTGCCATCACATTCAAAATTGAGCTTTAAATTTTATTTAGAAAAAATAAATTAAAAACATGCACCATGTTATAATTTATTTCAATATACTTTGGGACAAATGCTTTTGTAAGTTATATTTTAGTAAGTTATATATAGGAATGGAGAATTTACTATAATCTCAAATTTCACATTTTTAGTAAGGCAACATGTTTGGTGACTAGTAATGAGAAGTCCTACTTCATTGAGTTATAAGAGGACTTAAATTGTTCATATGAGATCTCATGGATGTTCAACATAAGTGTCATGCCTCTCTCCACAGGATTTTCTTACCTTGGTTTATTCCTAAAGGAAATAGGTCGATAAAGTATTTGAGATGGTTGATACCCAGGTTGGAAAACAAATCACAAAATTAAACATGGGGATTGTTATCTAGGGTTGGTAGACTTATTTTGGCTCAAACGATCCTTCATAATTTGTAAGTCTACTGGCTGCACATAGCTAAAATGCCCAAGGGAATAATCAACAAGATTAACTCAATTATAGCAGACTTCATTTGGTTGGGCACAAAAGACTATAACAAATTACACTTGGAAAAATTCAAAGACATAACTATGCTAAAGGTGGAGGGAGGATGGATCTTAAAGAACTTGGAGTGGTTACGGTGGGAATTGGAAACAAAGACACTTTGGAGGGTTATTTTGAATGAGTGGATGTGATTCCCCTCACAGAGATACAATAGAACTATTATGTTTGGAGGAGTTTTCTTAGATTTAAATCATGGATAACAAAGAACATTCAATGGAGGATTGGTTATGGAAATAGTATGAAGATTAGTGAAGAGACATTTGTTGGAAGCATTGGAAACTACAATCTTTCACCACTATTGATTAAGACACAAAGGTCATTTTTCCTTAAATGAAATTTCAAAAGACAATGTGAGTAACATATTTTGTCCAACATGGATGTCAGCTACAAATTTGAGACTCGATGAGGATTTAGCGTTATAGTGGTCTCTATTTATTTTGGATCTTAATCAAGCTGAGATCTTTTTAAATGAATCTCTTAATAATCTTTTTTTTTTTTTTTTTTTTTTTTTTTGGTTTGGGGGGGGGGGGGGGGGGGGGGGGGGTGGGGGAGGCTCGTTTGGGGATGAAAATATTCCAACAAGAAAGGCCTATAGAACCATATCACTACAAGGGCTTCGGGAGATGGAAGGTGGTGGTATAAGAGTACGTGTAATTGGAATGTTCTACTTAAGATGAAAATATTTGGGTTCATTTTAGTGATGAATAAGGTCCTTACATGGGATAATCTACATAGGAGAGACTTCAATGACCTAGGTATGTGCTCCCTTTGTTTTGAAGAGGAAGAATCGGTAAATCATTTATTTTTAAATTAGAGATTTACTAGAGAGATTTGGTTAGGTATCCTTCATACAATAATTTTTTTCATCTAGTGGACATATCTTAGTGTGGATGAGTGCATGATGTATTGGAAGAAATATTCACAAGACCATAAAAATCTTCCATTATATATCTTCTCATAACTCTGGAACTATAGAAATGGCTTCATATTTCAAGTAAAGATGCCAAATTTACATCATTTATGTACAAATATTTTGGCACAATATTTGGAAATAGGACAACATAAAATACCGACTAGAAAGAGGGTATGGAAGGAACATGAACTCACATATACTTTTCCAAATTCATATTTTGATGAGGCTTCTCAAAATTGAGTTTTAAATTTGTGAAGTACATAGTATTACAAGATCTCTTCAAATAGTGGTGATGGTTCATATACAATAACTGAGTTTCGAGAACTTTGGGGGACTCTTTTTTTTGCAAATATTTTCAAGTTTAAACTTTAGTTGTCTTTGGGGATGCAAAAGTTATTGTTAATTGTGTTATGGAATTGTCTTCTCTAAACTCCAATTCTCTAGAATATTGGAAGAATAGGACAAAGGAATTCATCACTACTTTCAGGAGAATTACTATTCAACACATTTATAGAGAAGGAAACATGGAAGTTGACTCTCTCTTAGAGAGGCATTGGACTACAACAGGGTATTCTTTTTTTTTAAGAATTCAAAGGGATCACTAGTGAGGACTGGGAGTGCTATTGTTTACAATATATAGATTTTGTTGGATCCATGGGGGTTGTTCCTTGCTATTATGCTTTCCTGTTATGTAATTCTAGTCAATACTTTCGACGTGATCACAAAAGTTTTAGTATATTTTGAAGTATAATACATATTTTAAACAATATTTCGCTATGTTGATAACAAATGTAAGCTGCTGTAAACACTTTTTGATCAATAGAAAAATGTTATTTTCTCTTTCTATGAAAAAATATATTATTTTATTAGATCTTAAAATAAAATATAGCCAACCTATATCATTTTAACTCCATATATACCAAGCATTGAGATGGATCAAATATCTTGAGGTATAAACCTCTTTTAAAGTGAAAATAGTTTTCATCCCTCTGAGCACTTGGTAGACCCAAAGTTAAGATGGTTCTATGCTGGTTTATATCTCCTTCCATCTCTCCTTCTTTTTCTCTCTTTCTTAACTCCCAAAACACACATGCTCTCATGGAAATGGTCATACGTGAATGACTTACTTAACGTAATTGAATCCCAAAATGATATCTAACATGCTCTCTTTCTACATATATATTTATCTATCCCTCCCTTCCTCCCTTTGTCCTTATCGTCTTCCCTCCCCCCCCCTCTAGTTATATCTCTATCTCCCTTCATCTCTAATTTGCCTCTCTATCTCATCCCCCAAACATACACACACTCTCTAAATATGTATCTATTTCACTCTCTTTCCATATTTATCTATCTCTCTCTCCCTCCCTCTTCCTCTCTCTCCCTTTTTTCCCTTTTCTCTCTCCCCCTTCTCTCTTCCCTCCCACTCTCCTCTCTCCATTTCACCCTTGTCATATGTCTTTCTTCCTTTCTCCCTCTCTCTCCTCTCCAACTCCCTCTCTCTCTCCCTTTCTCCCTCACCTCCCTATGTCTCTCCCACCCATCTCTCTCTCTCTCTCTCCAACTTTGTCACTATATCCCTCCCTATCTCCTTCTCTCTCTCCCCTTCTCCCCCCCTGCCATCTCTATGTCTCCCTCTCTCCCTTTCCCTTCTCCACACTCTCTCCTCTCCTTCTCTCTCTTCCCTCCTCTCCTCTCTCGCTCACTCTCTCTCCACCTCTACCTCTTTATGTCTTTTTTCTTCGCCCCCCCTCTCTTTCTACCCCTCCAAATCCATCTCTCTCTCCCTCATTCCCTTCTCTCTCTCAAGTCCTCTCTCTCTCCATTCCTCTCCCACCTTCCCTTATCTTTTCCCCTCATCTCTCTCTCTCTCTCTCTCTCTGTTCCCCTCTCTTTATTCCCCTTCTCTCCCTCTCTCTCTCCTCTCCTTCGGTTTTCCTACCTCCTCTCCTCTCTCACTCTCACTCTCTCCATCTCTCCCTTTCCAATCCCTCTCCCTCTCTCTCTCTCTCTTTGTATTTGTTCTTCCATCCCTCTCTCTCCTCCTCCAACTGCATCTCTCTCTCTTCCTCCCTCTCTCCTTATCTCCCTCCTCTCCTCTCTCTCTCTCTTCCATTCCTCTGTCTCCCTCTCTCTCTCCTCCCCATCTCTCCCTCTCTCTCTCTCTCCATATGATCGTGTCACTCTCTGTAATCAATGATCAATGTAAGATCTAATAAATTTTACATTTTAATTGTGTATTATCAAATGAATGATAGTTTTGGGGCATGTGGTATTTAGAAGTCATGGCACTGGCCCATGGTATTGTAACAAAACCTATTTACAAGTCAATAATATCCATGGTTAAGAATGTTGTTATATTGTAAGTTCATTGTAAGTATTAAGCGATCACTATTAGTTTAGCATTGACCAATACAAATTATAATGTTCAACTTTGAAAAATAAATTTTTGTTTTTCAATATCATTAAAAAAATTCAAACATTTGATTGGAGCATAATTTTATTGTGCCCTTGCACAATATAATGCCATGTGGACAATTGTCTTATATATTTTATGCCATAATTTAAGGATGTGGTTGCAATATTCATGCACATTTTTTAGATATTTGTGTAGTGACTTTTTATCCTTAAGCTTTGCATGAAAACCATAATAATAAAATACGTGAAAATAAGTTATACTAGAGTAAATAACATATTTACCATCAATTACTTCTCACTATAATTTGAGCCTTTTCATTAAAAAATGGATAGGAATAAGATGTAAACAAATGTGCTTACAGAGAGTTACTTTCCGCCATGAATTATTTTGTCCTAGGCACTAAGGTAAGAGTACAATTTTAAATGTGCAGACTTACTAATGATTACTACCCACCAAAATTTATGCAAACTAGCAATTTTCTTATCTACTTCACATCTCAATTTATTAGTTCCTATCAAAGCAATCCTATAGGATGATTTGTCTACCTACCACTATTAATTTAGCATTGACCAATATAAATTATAATTATTTATACATTTTTTTCCATAACATAATTATAGTTCTAACTTGAGTTGGAGAAATTAAATTTCTTTGCAAAACAAAATTAAAATATAACAAATTGAATTTCATTATTTTTAACTATTATTAATTAAACCACAATTTAATATTATTATTTTTAACTTTTTTAATATTTATTTCTAAATATTAAATATAATTTATAAACATTTACAACTACACATATTTTATACTAACTTCCAAGTAACATCTCTTATACGAATATTTTTTTTATTAAAACTATAAAATGTAAAAAAATTGAGTCCAAAATATCAAAGTTATTACTATCTTCACATTTTTTGGGATTCTACTTTAATTAGAGAATATGAAGGCCAAATAAATGGTTTTCTCTATTTTTAATCAAAGGCCTTGCTCCGGTGCGGAAAAAAAATCAATGCCTAGTTTTTTTGGGTTTTAAGATAGAGAATTAATTAGAATTAACTATTATTTTAAATATTAATCAAAGATTTTGAAAATTCTATAAATTAGATATCATTTTTGGGATTCAACTGTGTTAAGTAAGTCATTCACGTATGACCATTTCCATGAGAGGTAGTCGTAAGTGACTAATTTCTCATGATTTGAATAGTTCACTTAGCACTCATTGCATCGGGTGATGCTCACAGGGGTGAAGAAGTGGGATTGAAACTGGTGAAATAAATCACATAGCGTCAATAATCACTTTCGGGGCTTGCACCTAGTAACTAGGACTTCCTAGGACGTCACTCATCCCAGATCGCCTCTGGCTTAAGTGCGCTTAACTGTGGAGTTTTCCCCACAATCAAGCCCACTTAGCTTGCTACCCATTTGCAAAACCTTAGCAAGTATTGTGCCTCATGAACCATTCAAGTAGAGATCCCTTCACTCTTTTTGAATTTAAGTATAGGGGATTTACGCAGTGCATTATATTAGATATCATTTTTGGGATTCAACTGTGTTAAGTAAGTCATTCACGTATGACCATTTCCATGAGAGGTAGTCGTAAGTGACTAATTTCTCATGATTTGAATAGCTCACTTAGCACTCAGTGCATCGGGTGATGCTCACAGGGGTGAAGAAGTGGGATTGAAGCTGGTGAAGTAAATCACATAGCATTAATCATCACTTCTGGGGCTTGCACCCGGTAACTAGGACTTCCCAGGAGGTCACCCATCCCAGATCGCCTTTGGCTCAAGCGCGCTATGTGATTTATTTCACCAGTTTCAATCCCACTTCTTCACCCCTGTGAGCATCACCCGATGTAATGAGTGCTAAGTGAACTATTCAAAATCATGAGAAATTAGTCACTTACGACTACCTCTCATGGAAATGGTCATACGTGAATGACTTACTTAACGCAGTTGAATCCCAAAAATGATATCTAATATAATGCACTGCGTAAACCCCCTATACTTAAATTCAAAAAGAGTGAAGGGATCTCTACTTGAATGGTTCATGAGGCACAATACTTGCTAAGGTTTTGCAAATGGGGTAGCAAGCTAAGTGGGCTTGATTGTGGGAAAAACTCCACAGTTAAGCGCGCTTGAGCCAGAGGCGATCTGGGATGGGTGACCTCCTGGGAAGTCCTGGTTACCGGGTGCAAGCCCCGGAAGTGATGATTGACGCTATGTGATTTATTCCACTAGTTTCAATCCCACTTCTTCACCCCTGTGAGCATCACCCGATGCAATGAGTGCTAAGTGAACTATTCAAATCATGAGAAATTAGTCACTTACGACTACCTGTCATGGAAATGGTCATATGTGAATGACTTACTTAACGCAATTGAATCCCAAAAATGATATCTAATATAATGCACTGCGTAAACCCCCTATACTTAAATTCTATAAATTATTAAAACTGTATTAATAAATATATTTTTTAAAATTTTAATTTAATTATTAATAATTATTAAGTAGATGGTATAGATTTATTTTTCATGAATATGTTAAAATAATTTTTAATATATTTATAAAACAAAGTTATAGATTATTATTAAATATATATATATATATATATATATTTATTTATTTATTATATATATATATATATATATATATATATATATATATATATATATATATTATATATATATATATATAAATTTAATTATTAATAATTGGTTGATAAGTGGGTGAATCCTGAAAATCACTCTTATCCTATGGCTGAGAGGCCACGACTCAGGGGTGTCTAAGCCGTCAAAGTCACCCGGGGATCGCACCCACTGTGAGCCGCCCCAGCGGAGACCATGTTGGATTTTTTGGTATCGGCGAGACTAGAACTAGTGACCTTTGCTTATGGAGCGCCTTAGTAGCGCGCTCCTTCATCGACTGTTCTAAATCTCTTTGATAATTTAATTATTAATAATTATTAAGTAGATGGTATAGATTTATTTTCATGAAATTTGTTAAAATAATTTTAATAGTATTTATAAATTAAAAGTTGTGATTTATCTCTAAAATAGTTATGCATGTTTTTTTTTAAGTTTACGATAGATTCTTCGGCGTAAATTACATGGAATTTCATTTGTCCACACGTTTTGAACCAACCTATAATGACCTGCAGTCATCGGGCAGTCGGGCATGTGTCCATACCTCCGTGCGATGCGGTTAGCACATGCGATGGTGCGTGGAGCAACAAGGGCAGGCACATGTGCAGATGTTATGGCATTTCCATGAGTTTATATGGCGTGTGGGAGTGTGGTGTTGTGATGGGTGAGCCGACCTTGTGGAGGGGCTTCGTTCCATTGTAACCACGTTTGGTGGAGAGGTCGGCCATGGGGCGCCCTCCACACAAGACTTCATATAAGTTTTGCGATATGGAGAGGCATTTGCAACGAACGCAAGTTGCTCATCTACGAACTAAAGGTGCGAATAAGGGTGAAAGGGAGCCGCGGCAAGGCGCAGTTCTATGCGCCCGCCTGCCGGGCAACCCACACGGAGTTTTGCACGAAGGCGTTGTGGTTGAGGCGTGGGTGGACGGTGAGCTAGGGCGCCCGCCCGCCAGTGTTGTTGGTGCGAGTTGGATTGTGCCGGGCGTGGGTCATGCACGGGCGCGCTCGCTCGTTGGCAAATGAACTTGTGTTGTTGTATGTTGTAAAATTTGGTTAAGTTTTGGGTGAGACCACCGTGCGCTCTTGCACAGGTGGGCGCCCGACTTGGGTAAAACGCCGGTTGAGCCCAGCTCCCAGTCATTGTACAAATTCTCATATATATAATAAAATAAGTTCTCTTTCATATGGTTGTGTTCAAGCTGCTGTTTATCATGTCTTTATTATAATGGTTTCCACACGTTATGATGTTATTCATGTTAATAAGGAATGTTGAAGGCGTAGTTCATAAAGTAAGTCAATAATGAAAGATGTTGGTTACTTAGGCGGTAACGCACCCGACCAATTTAACGCAAAAAGAATTGGGGGCGTGACCGGTGGTATCAGAGCAGTGTCACAGGTGGTGAAGCCATTGCTTGATGATGAACACAGAGAAAAAACAGGGATGTAGGGAAAAGTTATGGAGAAATCATGGATGAACAGTCTGGGTTTCGTGGACTTGATGGTCCGTGGCAAGACCATTCAAACTCTGGTAGACACGGGGGCCACTCATAACTTCATGATGACACGGTTGGCAAAAGAGGTTGGACCGATGATCTTCCCATCGAATATGGAGGTCAAGGAAGTGAACTTAGAGCTAAAGTGGCGGGTTTGGCACACGAAGTGCCTGTGCAGATAAAACACTGGAAGGGTCAATTGGACTTCATGGTGATGTAGATGAACGACTTTGATATGATACTCAGACAGGATTTCTTGAAGGGCAACAGGGCTATTGTTGTCCCCTTCTGTGATGAGGTAGTTCTAGTTGGATAGTCACAAACTTGGACTTTGCCCACTCATAGGCAAAGGAGGGAAGTCAAGGTGCAGCATGTTTCTGCACTAAGTTTGGAGAAGGCTATGAAGAAGTCAGATATGGAGACATATGTGGTGATGTTCAAGGGAGTCGAAGGTGATGGAGTGAGGATGCCTGTTCCAGCCAGGATTTTTGAGGTGCTGACCAAGTATGTGGATTTGATGCCTGATGAGCTGTCGAAGAAGCTTCCACCAAGCCGTGCAGTGGACCATAGCATTGAGCTTGAACCAGGGAAGCAACCCTCGGCTAAAGCACCTTATCGTTTATCAGGGCTTGAGTTGGAGGAATTGAAATGACAACCAAAGGAGTTAGCTGATGCAGGTTTCATTAGACCTTCAAGGTCCCCTTATGGAGCTCTGGTATTGTTCCAGTGGAAGAAGGATTCGAATGAGCTACGGATGTGTTGTGATTACCGTGGATTGAATAAGCAGACAGTAAGGAACATGTATCCTTTGCCATTGGCTGCTGATTGATTTGACAAGCTTGCGAAAGCTCGAGTGTTCTCCAAGCTGGACTTGAGGCATGGGTATTATTAGGTGCAGATAGTTAAAGGAGATGAGAAGAAGACCATGATAGTAACCAGGTATGGTAGCTTTGAGTTCCTTGTTATGCCATTCGGGTTGTGCAACGCTCCTGTTACGTTTTGCACTTTGATGAATGATGTTCTATGACCATACTTGGATTTGTTCGTAGTAGTGTACTTGGACGATATAGTGGTGTTCAGTGACAACATGGAGGATCATAAGAAGCACTTGGCGATGGTGTTCGAGGCACTGAGGGAAAATCAATTGTTCTTGAAGAAGTCTAAGTGTGTGTCCGCTCAGACCGAGATTCCATTCCTTGGGCATATTGTTGATCAAGGGTACATACGGATGGAGCCGAGCAAAGTGAAGGCGATCGAGGACTGGGTTGAACTGAAGAATATCCATGAGATGAGGGTGTTCTTGGGCATGACCAAATACCAACGGAAATTTCTAGAGGGGTACTCCAAGGTGACATCGGCACTGATAGACTTATTGAAGAAAGACAAGAGGTGGTGTTGGACGGATAAATGTCAAAAGGCATTTGATGACTTGAAGAGGAGGATGGTTACAACACCGATACTGAATTTGCTTGACTTCGAGAGATCGTTTGAGGTACACGCTGATGCTTCAGATTTTGCCATAGGAGGAGTTCTTATGCAGGATGGGCATCTGGTGGCGTATGAGAGTCGAAAGTTGCAGGATAGAGAATGAAGGTATCTGGTTCATGAGAAGGAGATGACTGTGATCATCCACTGTCTTCATGTGTGGAGACATTACCTGATTGGGAAGCCGTTTGTTGTCAAGACTAACAACGTTGCAACAAGTTATTTTGCATCACAACCAAAGCTTTCTGCGAAGCAAGCTCGTTGGCAGGACTTCTTGGCAGAATTCAACATGTCTATTGAGTATAGGCTGGGTAGACACAATACGTTAGCAGGTGCCCTTAGCAGGAAGGGACAACTTGCAGCATTCGAGGGTGAAGACCAGGTAGCAAGGAGTAGAAGTTGGGTTCAGATGTCAGAAGAGATGCATAATAAACTCAAGGAAAGTGTTGAAACCAATACTCTGGCGCAGAATATAGTGAAGCAGATAAAGGAGGGGAAGACACGAAAGTTCTTTGTACAGGACGGGTTCTTGTTCTTTGGAAACCGACTCTATGTTCCAAAGTCATCTGGACTCAGGAGGCACCTTTTGAAGGAGTGCCACGATTCTCATGGGCTGGCCACCCAGGGCAACGTCGTTCTTTGGCATTGTTGGAGAGAGGATTCTTTTGGGAGAAGATGCGAAAGGATGTGAAGGAGTATGTACATACGTGCATCATTTGTCAGCAGGAACAATCGGATACTCAGAGGCAAGGAGGACTGTTGCAACCTTTATCGATTCCTGAGAGGCCATGGATGAGTGTCTCGATGGACTTCATCACTTAGTTACCACATGTTTAGGGGTATAATGGGATTATGGTCGTGGTTGATTGTTTTTCGAAGTATGCTGTCTTTGTTCCTACAAAGATGCCTTGTGGAGCCGAGCGGACTGCGGAGTTGTTCCTTAAGAACATAGTGAAGTATTGGGGGATGCCATTGAGCATTGTGTCGGCTAGAGATCCACATTTTACAGGCAGATTTTGGACCACATTGTTCAATCTAGTCGGGACAGAGTTGTTGATGAGTTAGAGTTACCATCCGAAGACATATGGGCAGACCGAAATGATCAATGCATTGCTGGAGGACTACTTGAGACATTATATGACGACTGATTAGAAGAATTGGCCTGAGCTCTTGGATATTGCACAGTTTAGCTACAATGTTCAAAAGAGTTCTGCAACAGGGTATAGTCCATTTGAGTTGGTGAATGGACAGATGCTGGTTGCTCGTCATACCGTAGTGACAGGAGGTTTTTTGACGAGTCCTCATGTGAAGAAGTTCATGAAGGCTTGGGAGGAGACCTTGGAGTTGGCACGGTTGCGCTTGCACGATACTGCAAGGAGAATGAAGAAGTATACTGATAGGGGAAGACGGGATGTGCACTTCAGTGTGGGAGATATGGTGTTTCTCAGGATTACTGGGGAGCAGTTTCATCCAGCCAAGGGGACTGCAAGCAAACTGACAGGATATGAGGGACCAATCCAGGTGAAGAAGAGAGTGGGGGAAGTTGCTTATGAGCTGGAGCTTCCGCACCATATGCACATGAAGCATCCAGTTTTTCACATTAGTTAGTTGAAGAGATGCAGACTTGATGCTGATCATCTAGAGAGAGCTGAACCGCCGAGAGAACCAGCCGAGATTGTGGACAAACGAGGATTGGAGTTGGAGAATATTTTGAGCTTCAGAACTACAGGGATTGGTTGCCACATGAAACGGGAGTACCTTGTCAGATGAAAGAATGCACCGAAAGAAGAGAGCTAGGAATCAGAGGACTCACTTTGGAGATGGAAGAAGAAGATTGCGAAGTATGAATGGAAGATACTGAGGTAGTTGGGATTGTCGAGGGCGACAATGATTTCAAGTGGGGGAGGATGTAACGACCTGTAGTCATCGGGCAGCCGGGTGCGTGCCCATACCTCCGTGCGATGCGGTTAGCACATGCGATGGTGCGTGGAGCGACAAGGCAGTCACATGTGCGGATGTTATGGCGTTTCCACGAGTTTATATGGCATGTGGGAGTGTGGTGTTGCGATGGGTGAGCCGACCTTATGGAGGGGCTTCGTTCCATTGTAACCACGTTTGGTGGAGAGGTTGGCCATGGGGCGCCCTCCACACAAGACTTCATATAAGTGTTGCGATATGGCGAGGCATTTGCAACGAACGCAAGTCGCTCATTTATGAACTAAAGGTGCGAAGAAGGGTGAAAGGGAGCCGCGGCAAGGCACAGTTCTATGCGCCCGCTCGCCGGGCAGCCCACACAGAGTTTTGCACGAAGGCATTGTGGTTGAGGCGCGAGTGGAGGGTGCACTAGGGCGCCCGCCCACCGGTGTTGTTGGTGCGAGTTGGATTGTGCCGGGTGTGGGTCGTGCACGGGCGCGCCTGCCCGTTGGCAAATGAACTTGTGTTGTATGTTGTAAAATTTGGTTAAGTCTTGGGTGAGACCACCGTGCGCTCTTGCAGGGGTGGGCGCCTGACTTGGGTAAAACGCCGGTTGAGCCCAGCGCACGGTCATTGTACAAATTCTCATATATATAATAAAAGAAGTTCTCTTTCATATGGTTGTGTTCAAACTGTTGTTTATCATGTCTTTATTATAATGGTTTCCGTACGTTATGATGTTATTCATGTTTATAATGAATATTGAAGGTGTAGTTCGTAAAGTAAGTCAATAATGAAAGATGTTGGTTACTTAGGCGGTGCCGCACTCGACCAATTTAATGCAAAAAGAATTGTGGGCGTGGCACAACCAGTCTTGACGATGAACCACACTGGTTGGTTCGAAACACGTCGACAAATGAAATGCCATGTGATTTACGTCGAAGAATCTATTGTAAACTTGATATGGATCACAGAAGCCTCAATTCAACAATGTTTTTTTTAATTAAATTGATTAATTAAAATATGTTATATTAAAAAATATTATATAAAATAAGTTTGATTTTTTGAACCTGTGGTATTGATAAGCCATGATATTTACCCATGGTATTGTGACAATGACTATTTATATATTAAGAATACTTATGATAAAGTAAGAGTGAATTTTTTTGATAAAAAATCTTGAACTTTTTGTTTTAGACATGTGATATTAATAAGTTATGCTATTGACACATAGTATTGTAACAAAATCTATTTACACATTAAAGATCTCTATGATAAAGTAACACTGAAACTCCATGATTAAAAATTTTGTTTTTTAATCTTTACCAATATAGATATATAATAATATAGATATATAATAAAATAAGTTAGAATTATGATAGATTACTGGTTATCTTTACTAACTATTTCATTTGATTTGTATGATTGGCGCTAACTATTTCATTTGATTTGTATGATTGGCGCTAGTGATTTGACTTTAAAAACATTAAATTAAATAAAGTAAAAGCTGGTATATCTTCTGTGAGACAAAAGCTCACACAAGTTGCTGTTAAGACGGGACAACCTGGCCAACTTGCATTTACAAAGTCTCGTTTGACCCAATTTTGAGTGGTTTACAAAGACCACACAGATAACCCTGACAATAACCCGACAAAGCAACTCGGTCACACAATGCCTTCCGTTCACCCCTAAATAAATATACGTTAAATGTGAGACAGTACAACCAGAGATATCTAGCAGAACTGGGTGTAGCTATAGCAATGCAATTTCATCATCGTCAATCAAATATCTAGCGTGGAGCGTGATCATCGATCGAATATTTAGCGGAATCTCACGGCTTCTACGACGATTGATTCTATAACCTAGGGTTTCCAATTTCTGTAACGGTCCTTTACTTCTGAATCGCTACATTTTTTACTTCCTGAAAAAAATATAAAATTAGCAGTGCCTCTGTTACAGGAATGCTCCTTTGGCTTATCTGATATTTTATTCTAATTGTTGCCAATCTTCGTTGCAGTTATACATATGATGAGCAATGGTAAAGAGCAGCCGCTTACTCAATCTGTACCTGCTGCTTTCCACGACCATTGCAACATGGAGAAAAAAGAATGTTGGGATAATTGCACAATCCTGTACCATCTTGCGTCAAATGATCTTCACAAGTTCTCAGTCTTACATCAAGTTTTTGGAGCCTGCAATGTTATCAAATTGATTCAAGTAAGTTGCACAAATTTTTCATAGCAGATTTCCCCTTTTTACTAGGTTATGCAAAGCAAGTTTCAGCAATAACTTGAAATATAATGACACCATTTTTCTATTAAACATTTTACTTAGATACCCAATTCTTGCCATGAAATCTAATTCTTGTTTCAAGAATTTTGGTGTCTGCCACCTCAGTGTTTAGAATCCATTTGCAAGTAGTCTGTTCAACTGTATTATCCCAAAGACAAAGCTGAATTCATCATTTTTGTTCTGATCCATTGTGGGAATGCTATTGACTGATTGCATTTGACCTCGTAAAATATTAGATACCAAATATACTGGGAATGCTATTGACCGATTCCTTTTGCCCTCGTAAAATATTGGATACCAAATATACTTTCCTCTGAGTCTGCTGCCAACCTAATCTTGAAATCCCTTACGCTGTCTCAGGATCTTCCCGCGGATAAGAGAGTTGATGCTGTAAACAGTATGGTCTACGAAGCAAATGCAAGATTACAGGATCCTGCACTCGGCTGTGTGGGCGAAATACAGAAGCTTCAACTCCAAATATCAGACCTGCAATCGGAAATATCTACAACACAGGCCACGATTCGGAAAATGGTGTCCCAGCGGGCCCAACTTGTAGCCTGCATCCCTGGATTCAACGATAATGCTAATCCCAGGATCAGCACATCACTAAACGAGGATGATGGCAAAGACGAGGGTTTATTCGATTCAGATCTGGAAGATTGAACACATTGTAGTGTCTGAAAATATAGAAGCTTTCTCATTTCATATTGTTTTTTCCAAATTTCAAAAGCGCATTTACGTTAGAGCCAAAGAAGATGGAAGATCCATTATCTAGGGTTTAACTAAGTAACAGTTCCATTTGACTAGAATGCACCAATTATCTCCACCTAGCTAGATCCAGATGATCAGTACATTAAATGTATCCATGGCAGCAAATTTAACCCATGCTTCACACAAGTATTTAATTTCGTCTGTTGTCACGCTTCAGATTCAAGTAAGTAATTTCATTTTGTATCTGCTTTCTATGCCGTGTGGAAAAAAATTCTTTGCTTCTCTACCGGACTTCATTTGCATATCCTCTGTGGGAGTATCTTCTAATCAGATCAGATTTAAGTAATTAATTTCATTTTGTACCTGCTTTCTATGCCGTGTGGAAAAAAAATTCTTTGTTTCTTTGCCGGACTTCATTTGCATATCTACAGCCACTAGAATCACTATCCTCTGTGGGAGTATTTTCTAATCAGATCAGATTTCTAATCCTAAGATACACACTCATGCCAATGCCAACAATAATTTCTTCAAAACATTCAACGCTGAGCTAACCTAGGGTTTAGAGGAGAGAACCAGAATTGAAATAGAAACTTATAAGAGAGAAATCAGAAGTGACTAGAGGTTTGAAAGCTCAATAGGCCGTGTAAAGGATTAGCAGAGTTCATTTTTCAGAAGTTTCGGTGTTTTCTCTGAGCCAATATGTGAGTAGGTATTTAAGTTTTTAATTGTTTGCAACGCAAGTATCTCAAGCTTTTATAACTCTATTACCTAATTTTATTATAAAATTGTTAGAACGTTTATATATATATATATATATATAATTAAGTTCAATATGTGAGTAGGTATTTAAGTTTTTATTTTTTCTAACCCTAGTAGCTATTCATAAGCTTTTATAACTATATTACCTATTTTTATTATAAAATTGTTACTATTTTTTTTATTTTATTTATATATATATATATAATTTATCCATCATTCTAGAAACTTTGCGATTTTTTTAAATAAATTTATAAAACAATAATTTAGATAAAGAATCAAGAACATATTTATATATGATGGTAGTAGAGAATAATGTAAAGCATTAGCACAATTAGGTTTGAGAAAAATATTGAAATTAGAAGTGACAAGAGGTTTGAAAGCTCAATAGGCGTTATAAAGGATTAGCAGAGTTTAGCACAGTTAGGTTTCAGAAAAATATTAAGCCATGCAATTTAATAAATATGAAAAAAAAAAATTGTTTGCGAAGAAAGTATTTTTCTAAAGATACAAGTGTGTCTCCTAACATCTCAAACTTAGTTATAGTTATGGATTTTGATAAAATGTATTTTTCTTGTAAATTTGAAAGAATATGGTAAAAGTGTTAGTTTTATTTTAAATTCTATTTATGATGAAATGGTATTATATTTGTTATTAGAGTAATAGTGAACAACAAATTTATAGAGATTTTAATACAACCATGATTGTCATAATATAGAAATGTAGGATCCAACATTTAATTATTCAACTTTGTTATAACTTATGAAACTAGTGTAGAAATTTCACCTATAGAACAAACCGATATATGCAATGTCCTAAAGCATAATACTTGTTTTATTTCTACAAAACATTAAGCAGAAGCATAATCGAATTCATGAGCAACATCAAGTAGAAACATGCATAACTGATCAAGAGAAACCAATCGCACATAACACAGAATATATCACTCGGGAAAGCACTAACATAAAACCCCAACACTGTATTATCAATCAAGTGGAAATCCTCTTCAACAGACAAAAAGAATAAGCTCAATAGCTATCCTGCTCTCTCTGTACTCTGATGATCTTCAATCAGAAGATGAAAATCATGGACTACCTAGGCCTCAATATATAGGCCACAAGTCTTCCAATCTCCTATAATAGATCATTCTCCATGTAAGGAATACTTACTAGAAATATCCAAGCATCTGATAGTACACTGTCCCACATCTGATCTCAACTGGGTCTCTGACAGAATTGACATGCAACAGTTATCCATGAGTGAATCCTCAGTTATCTAAAATAATAGTTGTCACATGCATGCAAGCATTAACAAACTATATTTTATTATTTTAACAACTTGTTAGAATAATCTAACTGGACTTGACTAGTTAGAACTAAGTCAACTGATTCTTTCATTATAGAACTCATACTTATTCCCTCAATCAGTGGAGGAAATTAAGGATAAATTCCTCAATCAGTGGGACAACTCATGTGCATGCTCACAAAGACTTCAAATTCGAATTTCCTTAACTAATTAACTCAACCGAATTAATTAATTAATATTTCCAACTGTTGTTAAGACCAAGATTAATTTTACTTCCTATAGTTCGACTAGGGACTGCTATAAATAGGAAGGGACCCAAAAATGTTATTTTTAGAACTTCTATTTTTAGTAGTTTCACCTCTCACCCAATGTGGCCAATGACCTCACTGGCCAAACTGCTATTTTTAGACATGCTATTTTTAGCAGGTCTATTTTTAGCACTTTCTAAATTTAACATTTCTTGTTGCACATTTTTCAACACTCCCTCTCAATAAGAAAGGCTTTCTCTCAAACCCAATCTTGTAACTCTGGAATGTTTTGCATGCAACACATCTACCCGGTCCACTTGCTCTAACAACACTTGGAACAAAAACACTCTCAACTGACCACTCTGTTGGGCTAGGAACATACTCTGATGCTAAAGCTCTACCTGCTGCTGACAAGTGCTCCCTCTTTAACATTTGTGCTACTGCAATATCTCCATGCATCTTGCACCATTGCACACCTCTCTATGCCACCTAGCACTGTGCAAAACACTTGTGCCTCTCGCGTTGCTGCAGTCTGCTAGCTATGCATTGTCTTGGGATTCCCTGCACTGTCGCTCTCTCTGCTGTTCCATCCGCATCTGTCTCTACCCAATCAATCAGTTCCTGCTACTCCACATTAGGGCTCCTGTAGCAAGGTCTCATCCAAGAGGTTGGTTACCTCAAGGATCCTGCCCCTCCTCCTTGGGACGATCACTCTACATCACCCCACCTCCTATTTGGAGGTATGGCTGTGTGTGATCCCTCAGTCCACCTGGCTCGAAGCTTCCCCCTACTAGAGGTCTCTGCATGAGTAGATGTTTCTACTCGATCTCCACTCAACTTCCCCTGTTGTGGCTGCTCCACAACCTCTTGAAGCTGCTGCACCAATCGTGGCTTCTCCATAATCGTCTAAGACTTCTTTTGGCTCAGCATTTTGAGAGGTAATATACCCTCTCTCTCAACCACCAAGTCTCTAACCTTTGCCTTGCTCCTCAAGGCTTTGCATGCATCTTGTACCTCAAGTGCATATAGGCTCTTGGCTAGCACACCAATTTATTTCCACTTTCCTGCCGTCACGAAATTTTCTACAAAAGGAGCCGATTTTAAGTCAGCGATATCTCCCCCATCCGAACTCTGATTTAGTTGATTCTTTTTTTGATTTTGGGTATTTTTCAGCAAGGAATCCAAATCTGCTATTTATTTATGAAAATTTTGTACAAAAAGTTTCAGATCTAATATGCAAACTCTCGGCCCAAAACTCAAAACTTTGAAATCTCTTCTCAGTATACTATTCTTGCTTGATCACTTGTGCTCCAATACCATGTAGAAATTTCACCTGTAGAACAAACCGGTATATGCAATGTCCTAAATCATAATACTTGTTCTACTTGTACAAAACATTAAGCGGAAGCATAATCGAATTCATGAGCAACATCAAGTAGAAACATGCATAACTGATCAAGAGAAATCAATCACACATAACACATAATATATCACTAGGGAAAGCACCATCACAAAACCCCAACACTGTATTATCAATCAAGTGGAAATCCTCTTCAACATACAAAAAGAATAAGCTCAATGGCTATCTTGCTCTCTCTGTACTCTGATGATCTTCAATCAGAAGATGAAAATCATGGAATACCTAGACCTCAATAAATGGGCCACAAGTCCTCCAATCTCCTATAATAGATCATTCTCCATGCAAGGAATACTTACTAGAAATATCCAAGCATCTAATAGTACACTGTCCCACATATGATCTCAACTGGGTCTCTGACAGAACTGACATGCAACAATTATCCATGAGTGAATCCTCAGTTATCTAAAATAATAGTTGTCACATGCATGCAAGAATTAACAAACTATATTTTATTATTTTAACAACTTGTTAAAATAATCTAACTGGACTTGACTAGTTAGAACTAAGTCGACTGATTTTCTGATTATAGAACTCATACTTATTCCTCAATCAGTGGAGGAAATTAATGATAAATTCCTCAATCAGTGGGACAACTCATGTGCATGCTCACAAAGACTTCAAATTCGAATTTCCTTAACTAATTAACTTGACTGAATTAATTAATTAGTATTTCCAACTGCTCTTAAGACCAAAATTAGTTTTAATTCCTATAGATAGACTAGGGACTGCTATAAATAGGAAGGGACCCAAAAATGCTATTTTTAGAACTTTCTATTTTTAGCCGTTTCACCTCTCACCCAATGTGGCCAATGACCTCACTGGCCAAAATTCTATTTTTAGACATTCTATTTTTAGTAGGTCTATTTTAAGCACATTCTAAATTTAACATTTCTTGTTGCACATTTTTCAACAACTAGATGGATTCAGCTAAAAAGGTTTCCTACCATGTACTTTTCCTTTGTTGAATTGAGTGACACTCCCACTTGTTTCCAAGGATATCATACCATCCCAAGGTAAGGAAAAACCTAAAATTATCTCAATAACACATGCATCTCATACCCAATTAGAGTAAGAAAAAAACATGCAACAAAAAATCACCATCACTCCCATACTTCAAGCCTTAATGAATCATGCCCTTTAAGTATTGTAGCGCATTGTTTTCAACAAATCAATAAGTCTATCTATGTTGAATTATGACTTGACTCTAGGTATTCATTACAAAACATATATCAAGTGTAGTATTCACTAGATACACAAGCTAACAAATCAATTTCCTATACATTATAAGCTCTGTCAAATCTCAATATAAACTAGGATAGGAGTGGCCAGTGGTTCACAATCCAATGCTTGAAATCTTTTCAAAATATCTCCCATGTACTTCCCTTGTCTAAAGTTGATCTCGGATATACCCTATCAAACCTAGAGACCCAAATAATATAACACATGGGCAATTTTGTTCATATCAAACTCGAAGGCCAACTCTATCTAGCACCATGTAATTATATTCTCAAAACTAGTTATAGATATTAGGTCATATAATTACAATATAAGAAAAACAAAAGAGATCTATCAAACTAGTAATAGAAATTATAATATTAAGTATTCTAAGTGAAGCCCATGTTTAGTAAGTCCTCATGGATCATCATTAATCCATGACCACTGATTTGTAAATTGTCATGGATTTTACACTAGAATAATTTGTCCTAATATATATGATAAAATTACTAAATTCTTTCTTTGAATGTTAATTCCCTTTATATCTCAAATTCTTTATTTATGGTTTTTACGATTAATCAGATAAATTAGCTTGAATGTGAGAAATATAAAATGGAAAGAAATGTTGAGTTTTGTAGCTTGGGAAGTACTCCAAGCTTAGGGTTTGGGGTTTTGGAGGAATTGGCACGACAAAAGTGCTTTGTGGGCTTAGAGCCCAACGTGTGGCCTTTGCACCCAAGATTGTTGGTGTGAAACCAGAAGGAGTTTTGGACATGTAACCCTTGGAGATTGTAGAGGACCCAAAAAGGAGCTAGGGGCCATAATGAACACAAAGAAAGGACACGTATAAAGAAAGATATTAATTTTTATGTGTTTCAAGTGGGCTTATGACACAAAGGACAAGTTGGCTAGGCTTAGAGTGTTCCCTCAAAGAGTTCATTGCAGCCCAAGGAGAAGTATATAAATAAAGTTAATGTTGAGGCTCACAAGGCATCATCCAAAGTGTAAAACACATCAAGATTGATCTTCGAAAAAGCCACAAAAAGAGGGGACTCCAACGAAAGTGAAAAGGATCAAGTTTGGCATCTTTTCTAGGCTGTTTGAAGGGACGAGTTCCCTAGGCAGGGGGCCAAGGCTATAGGGAGGAAATATGGGTGGATTAGGTGTAGTTTTGAGGTGCATATTTCTTCTGTTGTAGACCACAGATATTTTGTGGAAATTTCATGTTTTATAACTCTGTTTTGGTGAAGTCCGAGAAACCTAGATGGAAGTCCTGCCTAAATCTGGATTTAAACAAGAACGCATCAAATTTCAGATATAACCATAAATACGAAGATGAAGTAGAAATAACACTTCATTTAATTAATATCAAATACTAAAATATCCTCACAAACATAATGGAAATAATACTAGCTCGAGATATAGTAGCTTATCTTTAAGAAGATATGTGGTGGCTACATGCCTCTGAACTGCATTACAATGAGGCTCAGGGGCCTTTTCATTATTGAACAATAAGAGAAAACCCTAAACAACCAAAACCCTAACCCAAGGAGATGTAACACCAAGAGTTTATGGGCCCCATTGGGCTGAGTTGGGCAACCAACTTCTCGTGGTCACGAGTTGGTGATATTATCTCCATTTGATGCACATGATATCTCATTGGAAAGATCTTTCCAAGGAACATGACGTAAAAGATGATTTTATACAGAAAATTGTTGGTGGTATATTGCCAAAAAAATTTCGTTTAGGGCTTAAAAATGACTCTTGAAGTTTAGGACCCGAAAAACTGCTAAAAATAGTAAACTGTGCTACAATTAAGGAAATTGAAAAACTGAAAGTAACAATTGTGGAGGTCCAAGTGGAATTAGCAGGTGGCCACCAATATCCACCTAGATCATTTCTCTCCCTTGTGGTGAAGTAAAATGATAAGTGCAGACACGAAGGAATTCCTCTAGCTCGATAATGGGTCTAGCCACAACGGATACATTCTATGGAAGATTTCCTTAGGTTAGAATCAATCAAGAGGGCCTACCTCTTGGTCACTTATCTTTCTTGATGATGTCCTCTTTTGCTGCCTCCAGCAATCTCTCACTTCCCTCTTCAAGGTCCTGAAACAAGTAAACAACAACAACACACAAACATAATAATAGACAAATTGCAATTCAACCTACTTAATATGTCAATAAGCATTAAGACATGAATATGCAATATTAAAAAACATGTATGAAATCAATCGATAGTTCCATATATTAATATTCAAAGAGAGATTACAACCATTCGTCTTGATGTCGCAGTCTTCCTCTCACAAGACCAGGTTCCCACACACTTCTACTAGCACTTCATGATGGCTTCAAACAACAATAGTTTAAAGACTCTTCCCTTTAGGCTTCAATCCAAAATAAACACACTTCTCCCTCACACAACTAGATGGCTACAACTAGTAATAGCTTGCTTGTCTAAAATAGTATATTCACACTTAGCCAAAAATCTCTCTGATTTTCACACTCACACTAGTTTGTGCTTGGGAAGAAGGGAGATTTATATAGGAAAGATGGATGGGAGATGGATCCTCTTCTCATGGGAGAAGGACTTATCCCTTGAGGTAGTTCCATCACTATAAGAGAAAGGAGCCCAAACTGTCATCCTCAACCCCATCCGGCCAAACCATTTACCAGACTTATGTTACAGAGTTTCTAGAGATGGAAGCTTCAGCTCTAATTTAAAAAAATTTCCATAACAGGATCGACACAATTGGAACACAACTTAGTTGCACTGATCGGCATGGGCAATAGTGCTAATCTCTGCACATCGGCATGAGGGATACAAAGGCCATTAGCGCCAGTATCGTAAATTGGGCAAAACAAAAGCTTAAGGGGATATGGTGCAAAAGGGAAATGATATGCTCATGAAGAGGGACATAATGGGAGTTTCTCCATGAAGGCAAAGCATTCAGGGTTCACTGTAGAGGTCCTCTAGGATCAAGGAATGAGGAGTATAGGGACAATGACAAAATGCTATGTAACAGATGCCCCCTAGAGCGTGAAGGCTGAACTAGAGTGAGGGATGAAATGCTTTATAAATCAATGCGGGGAACTGGTCTGCCATCGAAAAACCTGCAAGCAAGTACAGATACATATACATAAACTGAGATCTCTGTCAAACGATACATTAATCGTGGTGATCCAAATTGGGTCCATAAAGAATAATTGGAAGAACCATGGTTGTACCAGGTCGGGATAGACTTCAAAGAATTTAGAATAACAATAAAAAACACCTCTAAAACAATGACAGTTAGCAGCCAGCATGGAACGACGAGGATCTCGGTGAAAGCGCACTAGTCGAGGCCCATGGAAACTGTACGAGAGGCAAAATTAGCCCTTGGGAGGCCCGGATTGGGAAACAAAGGGAGTTTTTGATGCACGATTAGCGCTAATCGCACATCGCTGGCGAAAAACCTCAAAATGGGGGAAGCCCTGAGCACTCAGTTGCATGAGAGCTGGGAAAACCGTGGGATAAAAGGCTAAGAGCTAACGGCGGGACCCTCACTCCAAAAACCAACGGTATTGATCAGAGGCATCCCTGGGTAGTAAGTAGTTTTGGTGAAAACGGAGCAATTCCACTCACCGCCTGACGTGTGGTTGGTGGAGGAGAGAGAAAATCGCTGCTCATCACGTGCTAACAGTCGAGCAAGTCAACTGCGCGAAGTGAGCAAATGGCGTTAGATCTGGGGGTTCCAGATCTAATGGTTGAGATCCCGCTTGATGGAGAAGATAGAATTGATGGGGTATTAAGCGTGATATGAAAGAATTTGAAGTCCAAATTGACCACCACGGTGGCAAATGACTCATTCCATAATGTAACTGAAGAAATGAACTGACGAGGCAAGCTAGCGCAGTTTACAGGAGGACAAGTGGCCGCTCCTTGTGAGTTTGATGATGATTCCGAGATAGGGAACTCCAAGCGCAGCTGTAGTAGGTGATCTGATGGAGTGGAAGAGGAATTGAACAACCATGAGCTTGAATGGATTTAAAGCCATGAACAGAAAACAGAAAACACACCTAGAGAGGAACACCAAAAGATAGAAGACAGAGAAGAGAAGAACTAGTGAAGCAAAAAGCAGAAAGAAGATAGAAGGGCCGAGCTGACCAAAGGCAGTGTCGAGCACCAGAGAGATTGAGAGATTCAAGCTACCCCTGAGAGGATCTGTCAGACCAGAGAGGTCAAAGAGCTGGCAAGGAAAAGAGTCTATGTACTCTAGTGGCTTGGGGAATCCAAGAACCACCCGGCCAAGCCAATCTATTTTAGGAGACTCAAATTGAGCTCCTTCATTGTAATTCTATGCTTCAAGATACAATAAAAGAAGGTCATAATTGAGAGCTAGACCAGAGATGTAGCTCTAGAGGATAGGGTGAACTCCTTATTAATTTCTTGTGTTCTTGTATTTGCTTACTTTATTTCTCCGTTTTTTTCCCTTTCAAGTGTTTGTGTATTTGCAATATGATTAATCTGTTGCCTAAGTAATATAGACACACACCAACATATGAGTATGTAATACCTTCACTTAATAAATATTTAACTAAGGTCGCTCATAGGGTGATTATCAGATCAAGTGGTATCAGAGCTTTAGGTTGTAAGGTTAGACAAGCTTGTGTTGTTTTAGCTGTTGAATGCTCACTAGATCAAAGCTCAAATTAGGAGAAGGAGAGTTGGTCGAAACTAATCTTGAGATTGGGAGAGTCTATCCTCGGAAGACAATGTCAGAGGAAGGTTCTATGGGCCAGACCCTCAGTTCATAGAAAGTTTCCTAGCTATAAAGTATATGGCAGAAGAAATGTATAGGGACTTTAGAAAGCATAAAGATGAAGATTAATCAGGTTCTAAACAAGACAAAGAAGAAGATGAGTCTCATTCCCATGACCACTCAAAAGTAAAAAGGAAAGAGGAAAGCTTTCTCACACCTCCTAATAGCCCTGTGCATAATAAGGAAGCATTTTTGATCAAGCTAGATGTTAAATTTGACTTGCCCATATATGATGGAGAGTTAAATGTTGGAAAGTTGGACAATTGGATTAGACAAATTGATGTGTATTGCAGAGTGCAGAACATCGATTCAGACAAGAGAAAAATTTAGCTGGCAAGCATATGCCTAGGAGGCACTGCCTTGGTTTGGTGGGAAGGCAGAACCCAAGCTGAGATGAAAAGACACGGCAAGACTATATCTGTTTGGAGTGACTTTGTTTCTGCAATTAAGAACCAGTTCTATCCATTGGCCTACATGCAACAAGCCATGATGAATTTGCAAACTCTTCGACAGTTGAAAGGGCAAAGTGTGCAAGGGTACACTCAAGAATTTAGAAAGAGAGAATTGGTTCTAGGGATCTCATTAGACTCGCCAGAGACTCTTTTGAAGTACATTGGTGGTCTACACAACTACATGAGGCATACCATCCTCATGTTTAATCCCATGAGTATAGATGAGGTATTTGTACAAGCTACTCATCTAGAAGATAGAGGAAAGAATGGAAATCCAGGAGTTGGGGGACCATCCCAACCCACTGTAAACAAGAGCAAGGAGAAAAGAAAGCAGAAGTGGAAAGAAAGGAAGGCAAACACTACACAGAAAAGAAAAGCTTCATGCACTCATTGTAAAAAGGAGGGACATGATGATGAGCATTGTTGGATTCTGCATCCAAAGCTGAGACCTAAGAAGTCCAAGGGTAAGAAGAAGAAGACTATTGCAGCTATTCAGAAAGATTTGGGGTCAGACTCGGGAGATGAAACAATCATTGCAGCCACAACTATAAAAGGTAAGGATTCTAAAGCATCTACTAGTAATTCTTCTCAATCTATTATTGATGAAGAACATGAGAGAAAAAGACATGAGCTTTTCCATATTCGAGTTGTTTCCAAGCATCAAAGGATTGATACTTTGTTTGATAGTGGCTCACAAGTAAATTTGATTTCCGAAGCAATTGTAAAGAAATTGGGATTAGCAACTACACCTCACAAGAAACCATACCCATTAGGATGGTTAAATGATAAAGCACAATTACAAGTGACTAGACAGTGCAAACTCAAGTTTTCTTTTGGGTTATCATTTATAGATGAGGTTGAGTTAGACATAATTCCTTTGGATATATGTGGAATTGTTTTAGGGAGTCCTTACTTGTATGATAAAAAGGCTATTTTCTATAGAGTTGAGAACAAGTATCTACTTGTTAAATATGGAATCGAATACTTTGTAAGAGCTCATAAGCTCAAGAATAATTATACTCTCATAAACTTAGGACAGATGAAAAGAATGATAAATTCATGCAAACAATTCTTCCTAATGGTTTTAAAGGAAAAGAAACCTGATAAAACATAAGTATTTGAGGGTTGTAATGCTAAGCAGCAAGCTAATATAGAAAAGATTGTTTTAGAGTATGATGTCCCGTTTTAGGAACCTAAAGGTCTGCCACCCAAGAGGGAAATAGTACATGATATTATTTTGCAGCAAGATGTTCCATTGCCTAATATTGGAATATACAGGTTGTCTACTTTAGAGAATGCTGAAATCAAGAAGCAAGTGCAGGAGTTGCTCGAGAAGGGGTTCATCGGGCCTAGCACATCACCATGTGGGTCACAAATCATTTTGGTGAGAAAGAAAGATGGCTCATGGAGAATGTGCATTGATTACCGAGCACTGAATAAGATAACAATAAAAATTTGTTATCCCCTTCCTCGCATAGATGATCTTTTAGATCAATTGAAGGAAGTTGTTTATTTAACCAAGCTGGACTTGCACAGTGGATACCATCAGGTTAGAGTTGCAGAACAAGATGCATGGAAGACTGCTTTCAAGACAAAGCAGGGATGGTATGAGTGGCTGGTTATGCCTTTTGGCTTGACCAATGCCCCTGCTACTTTCATGAGATTAATGAATGATGTACTCAAACCTTTTCTTGATGATTTTTTTATTGTGTATCTGGATGACATTCTAAGTTTTAGTAAAATGTGGGAGGAACACTTAAAGCATGTTAAGCAGACATTAGATGTTTTGAAAAGAGAAAAACTTTATGTTAAACTCTCAAAATGTGAATTTGGCAAAACATCTCTAAATTATTTGGGTCATA
>APFE030871491.1:0-10477 GCA_000404065.3 Pinus taeda | reverse complement strand
CATCTCTCTCTCCCTTCTTCTCTCTATCTTTGGGACCTAATAGGATGCATTAAGAGACAAAGAGGTTATCCCCTCTTTGTCACTAGACTTCGAATGGCTTGAATTAAACCTATGAGAACCTAAATCAAGGATAGGTTAAGGATGTAGTGTAGACCATATTAATCTACCTATTAGGCTCTACACTCCATCTCAATCTAGCCTATCTCTATCATTATCTCTCTTTGTCTATAGATCCATTTTAACCCATGCCTATCTTTTCCTTACGCTTAGATCCATCTCAAAATTAAATATTATTCTATATTTAGAGATGTTAAATTTATATAAAGATAAATATTATTATTAATAATCAACATAGATCCATAATAATTTTGTATTTACTCAAAATAGTGAGAAATTAAAAGCAAACATTTTCTCAAATTTTATACTAAAAATGAAATTTTATTTTAAGACACTTTATAAATATGGAATTAAGATAAATGTATATCAATTTCTTTATATATATCCATATACATATATAGTTAAAATGTACTATGATTTTGGTTATTAGAAGAAAAATACTCCATTTAAGAATGTGTAGGGATTAGCTTAATTATATATATTTACTGTGTTTTCTTAATGCAAGAGAAACTTTCCTATCCAAACTCATTATATGGGGAAATTTAGTTAAATTCAAGGAATTTGAAGTCTAATGACTTTGTAGGCTGTAGATTCCAGGTGGATTTGAAAACTTCATGAAAATAAATATGGAAACACAGGCTTTAAACAATGGCTAACAAAAAGATTCATAAGAGTGAAATAAGCCTTTATTGGGAAAGGCTATCCATAGTAATTTAATGTGTAATTTTGAAAATAAATTAGAAAGTTTCTAACATTCTCATTAAGTTGTCACCTTAATATTCCACAAACAATTTTTGTGATTGCTAAGGACATCAATTAAATTTAAGAAAAAACTTATCACCTTAATGTTCATTGTTCCTTGCATAATTTATGCCATTTATAAAATCAAGGATATGGATTTGAAGGATATAGTTATTACGACAATGGAACAACTCTGTTGGAACAAAAATTAAAAGTTAGAAATTGTAGCAAGAAAGGCTCAATTTGACTTTTTCCTTAGTCAAATTGAGTAATTCAGTTTTCCACATCAACAAAATGACTTGGATGGCAGTTAACTTGTGTGACGTGCCTTTGTCTCCTAGTTATATTAACTAATTCAAGTTTTTAGGCTTGGAGTTTAGTTATAAATGTGGTGATTGCTAAATTTTAGCAATCTAGTTCAATTATTTTCAGTTGAACTCAGTTAAGTGAGCTATAGTAATTAATAGAGTCAACTGAAGGTTAGTTGAGCATTTATGACTCTTGAAAACTTAGTGATCTCTCAGTTAAATAGTTAATCAACCCAAAATAGCCTAGACATGCATGGAATTTGAATTTCCTAGTTGAAGTGGAGGAAAAGTTAGAGTGTAAAATTAATTGTATACTAGTTGAGTGTACAGGTTTTGCACTTGAGGCAAGTGATCAATTCCTTGGGGACTGCACAAGGAAATAGCGATTTCCCCGATTATTTAGGAGCCTAATTTATCCAACATTTCTCAAGGAAATAGGAGAAAGTTGGTGGCTTGAATAGGCTAAGTGTTGGCCAATGATAGTCATTCAAAATGATAACATGTTTACAGTGTAGGGTGTGCTTCAAAGCTTAAGAAAGTCATTGTAATATATTATCATTTCATCTGAATTAATGCAAAGAAACAGAGGGGTTTTTACCAATTTTTCCCCCCTATAAATCATGTTTTATTACGGTTTTGATTGTTGCATGTCATTGCATGTGTTTCTAAATTGTGATTTCCATTTGAATTCTTTAGTAGTAGAAAATCTCTATTAAATTATACATGGTATTGGAGCCTTGAAATCACATTAGAACTGAGTTATTCAAACTTATCCTCCAGAACTTTTGAATTGCGGATTCTATGAAGAAGTTTTTTGTAGTACCAGGAAGACTTCTTTCAACGGATTGAGATTGGGGCATGCCTTAGAGTGAACGTCCAATTTCATATCTTGGAAGGACATGATGGAGGTTGTTCTCAATGATAATGGATTGCTGGAATATATTAAAACTAACATTGAAAAACCTCCAGAGTCGAATACACAACAACTAACCCAATGGAAGAAGGAAGTTGCAAAATCTAGGAGGATCAACCTAGAGTGTGAGAGAGATCACATAGTCTTGAATTTACATGGAAATTAGAATCCATTTTATATGTGGAAGACCCTCAAAAATTTGTTTGAAAATAACAATGATGCCAAAAAATTGGCATTGAAGGATAAGCTCAGAAAGTTACATCGGGATGCAGAAAAATGAAACTGTAGTCCAATATCTCTCAAGGTTCACTCAGGTTCGAGATGAGCTTGGAGATTTTGGAGAAAATGTATCATCAACTAATATAGTGATCTTATCTCTCCTAAGCCTTCCCAATTCTTGGCATAGTTACTAGGACTCTATAAATAGAAGGGAAAAATTACCAAATTGGGAGAGACTTTGGTCTGATTTGGTATAGGAAGAGAGCAGAAGTAACACCTAAGAAGGAGGAACATCCAAAGCTGAGGAAGAACATATTTTTTCCTTGGTTGGGAAGGGAAATAAATATAAGGCTAAGAAGGCCCAAAGTAAACCAGAGTCCAATTAGAACAATGGTAAGAAGAAGGATCTAAGAAAGATAAAATGTTTTTGTTGCCACGAATATAGGCATTATGCAACAGTGTTCACACAAGAAGTATAACAAGAAGCCTTCAGGAGGAGTAAGAGGTGAAGAAATTTCCTCACAATTAAAATTATAATTCAACCTAATTGCATAGATGGATAACATTGTAATGGGGAGTTTGTGTTACCTAGATTCAGGTGCCTTGTTCCATATGACAGGATGAAAACAAATCTTCAATAACCTAGAGGAGAAGGAACTCCAAATACACATAGAACTTGGGGATAATGGGTGATATAGTACCAAAGGAATTGGAACTATAACCTTTAAGAGGGATTTAGACTCCCATCTTCATCTGAAAGATGTTATATATGTACCTGGGATGAGGAAGAATTTGATATTTGTAGCAATATTAGAGGATAAGGGCTATGATGTTGTTTTTAGTAAGGGGAAAACCTTCTTGAGACATTTAGCTACCAAGAAAGTGAAATAGAATGGATTTTGAGTGAAGAACCTATACAAACTTGAGGCGGAAGCTTGCACTGCACTGAGTAGCAAGGCAAAAAAATGTGAAAAGTGGGGAAGTTGGAGAACTCTAGCATAGGTGCATGGGTCACTTACACCATGGGGCCTTGAAAATCATGCATTAGATTACCACTGATCTCTTGAAATGCACCCTTGACCGGCATGATGTCTGCAAGGGATGCACATTGGGGAAATATGTCAAATCCACCTTTTAGGGCCGAGATCGCAGAGCAAGAGAAATCTTGGAGCAATTCCAATTTGATATATGTGGACCATTTTTTACAACCTCTATAGTAAGGAGTCAATAAGAATCCCCTTATCTCCAACATTCAAATTATATTAATTATCCCTTCAAAATATTCTACGCATTATACCTACTTTCAAGAAAACACTTTCTTGCACAAGCATAAGTCATCTCCATGACTAATATTTTACTTTAACATGCATAACCATAACTATTTACACGTACAATAGTTTAACTATTATATGCAAGACAATACTTTTAATCCATTTAATCCAAACACAAAACTATGGAAATATGTAACATCCCTCATGTGTAAAGATTATAAAAGCACGCCTATTCATCTTCAATCTCACATGCATTAAATACATGTTTAAATATTATAAAAGAATGCCTTTTTCATGCATATATCACACGTGTGCATACAATTATGAAGCATGCCTTGCAATCCATATTTCAAATGAAATATAGTTACAAAATGGTGAATTCATTTTCAAGCTGGGTCAACTTTATTTATGAATGCAAAAATGATCACCATCATCACTATTGTATTGTCCTAATGAAACGTATTACCATATGCAACTCACATTTATGTTATCAACCTCCAATCCAAAGCATGAATACTATGTCATAGTTCTCCATTCTAAGGTTTTCAATGAATGTTCCAAAACATTCCAATAGGCATTAATGCATACCATAAATTTCCAAGATTAGATTTACACCCACTATAATCCTGAATGTATTTCAAATCAATACATTACTTAATGGTTTTCTTTCGTAATTGTATTATCATGAAATTAAATAGTTCTTGTGCTAATTACCCAACTCTTAAGCATGCACAAGTGTTGGAAATTCTATGAAAAAATATAGAAATGGTCTTAGTCTCCTTTAAGAGAATAAAATGGAAAATAGATGCATCTTCTTGTGATGTTGGTAATTGTAATCTAGACGCAACCACATTGATTTGTTCTTCAAGGTTATAAATGGACCACAATACCTTAGAGAAAATTTATAATATTTAACCATTAGTGAAGAAAATATTTTTAAGGAAATTAACCATGCAATATTTTCAAATAATTTAACATAGTTAAATTATTTTTCTATGCACAAGATTCATGTAATCTTTTCAAGAAAATAACATGGTTAACTTATCCTTTTATGCACAAGAATCATATGCAATATTTTTCAAGCAAATAACAATGTCAACACCTCCTCCCAGATTTATCCACTTTAACCAACATGCCAGGGTAAACATGAGCTCAAGGCTACTACGACATGACCCGACCTTCTAAGTCTAGTTAAGGAAATGGATTTGACAAACTGAAACTTTATTGACCTTCCTCAGGGTCTACCTAACACTCAGGGGCCAGAGAACTACCCTACGTGGCCAATCCTTGAGTTGAGTCTCCTTTTCATTGAGAAAAATCCCTAAACACATGCTTGAGAAGGAAAGGTAGTGGTTGAGAGCCTCTAATTGCATGCATAATCCTGCTTCCCAATGATTGTGACCCAAAAGCTGTAGTTCAAAGGGTGCAGTTCCAGATTTTGAGCCACCATTTTAGGATAGCCTTCAAACCACTACCTAGAACTCAATGAGACTTTCCAGAATGATAATTATCATTAGGAAAAATCAATTCATATAAAACATGAGTAAGAAATTGAACTAACCAGGCCTAACCATAACAATCATTTCGTCAAATACATGGTAAACATGTAAGCTACGAGTCATGAATGCATATCTGATCATAAGAGTTTGGAACTTATCTGAGAATCACCAAGAATATATAACTAATTCTCATAATAGATGCAATAACACTTGTAATCACATGCATTCATTAACCATCAAATACTTATCAAATCCTGAACAAATCCATAGCTAAAGCTCATAACAGATCCATGCATATAACCAACATATAACCATATTATTAACCATGAAATAACAACCATCAAAGCATCATAATAACAAGTACCAGTGATCATAGATTACCATAAGAAAATAACTCTTATTAGCTGATGCAAATAGCAACCAAGTCAAGGAATTCCACGCACCACACAACCATAGAGTGGACTTAACCAATTTTTTCTTTCATCCAATCACTCTTGTGCCATATTCCAAGCATGAATATGGAATCTCAAGACATAAATTACTAGGGTTTCCCATAGATTAAGCCACCTCCACCCTCATTCTACTGCAATATCACAAAAATGGGTCAAGAGATCATATAAGAAAATTAAGACATAAACAACTAGGGCTTCCGAGAGATTAAACTACCTCCACCCTCACGCTATCATAATCTCACCAAAACTAGTCAAGAGATCACTAAGCCCAAAACAAGCTTGGATACCTTAGAATTGTTTCTCCATTACCTCAAGGAATTTTCTTGTCTCCAGCCACTTGTTGAGGGATTCTAGGAGATTAAACTACCTCCACCCCCAACCCTTGGGAATTTTCCTAAGACCACCTCATCCGGTTTCCAAAACCTTTCGAAAATCCAAATATCAACCAGAAAAGAATCCCATCACACCATGATTATCTAGGAAATGGCAAGTCAAGGCTAAAACCACTATTTAACTAGGAAAAACCCATGCAAATTACAACAAATGAACCAAATGCACAAATGCATGCACCATGCATTCACACCTCAGCTAGGAAATCACACATACAACCGGTTACCTGCAATATCTATTGGCATTATGGCATAGGTTTGATGCTATGGCTCTGGTGTTGTCCTTGATGGCAACTCACCTTGGTGACAAATCTCATTTCAGACACTCAGAAAGAAGAAAAAGACATATACGCAGGTTCATCTAGACGAATACGTGTATACACGCGTGTTATACGTTACTAAAGCGCGTATATGTTGGGGAACTTATTTTTGGTCCGTGGTAGTTAGTCCTTGGAACTTGAACCTATGGTTTTGGACCATGGTACCTCGTCAGAAGCATTGATCCCAAGTATTGGGTTCATGGTATTGAAATGTTATGGTTTTGGACCGTGGTATTATGGAAGGCCTAAGACTATAAAAGAGGAAGGAGATCTTATGGAAAAAGACATCTGAATTATTATTGAATATCTGATAAAGTGATAGATCTGGAATTTTGGTAAATGGGTTATGGTGCAGATCTGGATCAGAATAAAGGAGGAACCTTAGCACAAAGAAAAGGATAAGTGCTATTGATCGGTCATAATCTTTAAGCTTGAATGATAGTATCTTTGTATGATTTTGATCTGCTATATGTGGCGCTTGCTTGATCTATAAGTCTGATAATCTGGGTTAATTAATGATTGAATATTTGAAAGAGAGAATTATCCTTTATAGATCTGTATGTAGGTTCAGTGAAGCAGAGGTGCATATACACACAGTTTCGGTGAAGTAAAGACGCGTATACGCAGGTTGTTCCATAAACAGAAGCGTATGCATGCAGGTTTCAGGCTGTTAAAGTAGAGTATATATTTTGAATTGTGATCTTGCTACTTCTGTTTATTACAGCAATGTTCTGGATTCAGATTTTGGTGTGTGGTTTCTGGTACTGTGTTTTGGGTACAGCTCTCAGAGAAGTATCTACTTGATTTAGATCTAATTGGTGAAAAGGAGTTTGGTTGTTGGAGAAATTCTTGATGTTCATGGATCCCGTCTGAAAATTTATGAAACGTGGTCCCTGGAAGAAAGAGAAGGTTGTAGCCTTCTGTAGGCCAACACCTACGTACTAGTATCTTGCCTAGTGCATGAGTTAAAGGGGGTTGTAGCTCCCTTAAAGGAGAAGCTGGAGAATGAGAGAGGGTTGTAGCTCTCTGTAGGTTGCAGCCTGCGTACTGGTAAAGGATTGCACCAGTACATTGTAAAAGGAAGTTTCTAATTTAAAAGAAGATAGAGAGGATTTGCAGCAGGTGGTTTTCACGCACATTGGGTTTCAACCTTATATCTTGTGTTCTTGTGTGTGGTTGTCTTTCTGCTTTGTTTTAATGTCTCTGGTTACTAGTTATTTGATTCTGCAACACAAATTAACAACCATCAGAAAGATAAAGTAAATTAAAAGTTTGCTTTATATACGCGGGTTTCCTTCTGCATAATTGCGTATATACACGAGTTTATCTAACTGAAGTAGCGTATATCATTTGTTTTGAAAAAGGAATATTTAACTTGATAATACTGATTCACCCCCCCTCTCAGTATTATTTCCAAAAATTGGTATCAGAGCAGGTCCTTCAGAAGAAGCTTGATCACTTGAGGGAAGATCTTTTCATCATGAGCAACTACGAGAGGGAAGCATCAATCAGGCCACCGATCTTTGATGGGACAAACTTCGTATATTGGAAGGTAAGATTCACTGCCTATCTTCAATCTCTTGGTACAAAAGTCTGGGATATAATAGATACAGGGTATACTTTTCCATCAGTAACCCCTACAGATCCGGTTGAGAAGAAGAAATATGAAACAAATGCAAAGGCAGTCAATACTCTATTAGGATGTTTATCTCCATCAGAATTTGTCAAGGTTATGCAGTATAAATCCGCAAAAGAAATATGGGACAAGATTGTTCTGAGCTATGAAGGAGATGATTAGGTAAAACGAGCAAAACTTCAAACCCTCAGGATTCGGTATGAAAATCTCAAGATGTATAATGATGAAAGTGTGGCTAATTATTTTCTTCGTGTAGATGAGATTGTTAATTGTATGAAAAATTTGGGTGAAGAAATAAAGGAGGCAGTTGTGGTTGAAAAAGTCCTAAGATCTTTGTCCTCTAGATTTAAATCTAAAGTTTCTGCTATAGAAGAAAAGGAGAATCCACAAAACCTTAAGATGTCACAGCTGCACGGAATTCTAACTGCTTATGAAATGAGGAAAGGAGGTCCATCAGACAGGAGATTAGCTGCCTTCAAGGCTTTAGGAAAAGGAGAGTACTATGAGTCAGGACACGTGTCAGAAGAAGAAGAAGAATCAAATTTTGTCAGAAATCTTCAACGGGGTACTGGAAGATTCAGAGGTAAGTTACCTTTCAAATGTTTTTCTTGTGGAAGAGTAGGTCACTATGCTACCAAATGTCCTCATAAGGATAAGATTGATAAGGGGAAGGAACCTGTTAGATGGAACAAGAAACATAATGCAAATAAGAAAAGTTATTACACTCATGAAGATAGTGATGGACTATCGAATAGCGATGAAGATGAATGAGGTAATCACTATAAAATTTTAATGGCCTTTGAAGATGATGATTACATGGATGCTATAGATGTGGATGGTTTTTATGAAGAGATTACTAGACTCAAAACATGTTTAGAAGAAAAGAATATGATCATTGATACTCTGCAATTTCAACTTGATGAAAAAGAAAAATTTCTTGAGAAGTTAGAATGTGAAATTGTTGGCCTTAGAAAAGAAATTGAAAAAACAAAGGCCCTTAATCTTAAATTTGTTAAAGGATCTGAAACTCTGGATGAGATTATCAATGTGCAGCATTCCCCTCTAATCAAGACAAGTCTGGGGTATAATGGTGAAACATCTCAAGCTTCCACCTCCAAAAGTTATCTTGATGCAGCAAAAAGGAGTGAGCAAAGAATGAATAGAAATCATCAGGTAAATCAAGGACAATCTTCCGCAAGAACGAACAAAGACTATCAAGAAAATCGGGGGCATGCTACTTTAAGGACAAACAAAAGCTACAACCAGCCATAGGTAATCTTCCCAATTTTCTTCAAGAATGGATGTCAGTAGAAACTACAATCGGTTGGATGATAGTCGCAGGAATTTCTTCAATGGCCAATGTTTTTCTTGTCATAACTTTGGTCACAAAGTAGCTCAATGTGTTTCCTATAAGACAATCATGACTAGAGAAGCTCAAAAACAAAGAAGTATGCCTCCAATCATGAAGAGGACCTATAACCACTTTTCCACCCTTGAAAGTGAAATTGAATGTTCTATTTGTAATAATTTTGGTCATGAAGATTCTGAATGCAGGAGCAGGTTTTGGAAGACAACTCAGAAGGAACAAACCTCAAGTGCCAAAACTTGGAGAATGAAGGAACCGCAACCAGAAAGATGTGGGATAGCTTTATATGCGGAAGGACAGGAAAATCAATGGTACATCGACAACGGATGTTCAAAGCATATGACAGGTGATAAAGAAAAACTTGAATCATATACTGCTTTAGAAAAGGGAAAGAAAGTTTCTTTTGGAAATGATACCCCTACAGCCATAAAAGGAAAAGGCATTGCTCAGTTGAAAGAGAAGGTCAAGGCCGGAAATGTTCTATATGTTGATGGCTTGAAGCATAATTTATTGAGTGTCAGTCAGATGTGCGATAATGGAACCGAGGTAATATTTCGATCAGATGGGTGTCGTGTTCATGATCTTGATACATGAAGAACAATAATCAAAGGAAGAAGAAATCCAAATAATCTATACATATTTGAAGAAGGAGAACGACAATGTTATTTGAGCAATAATGATGAACACTGGTTATGGCACCGGAGGTTGGGGCATCTAAGCTTTTCACAAATAAGGAAAGCATGCAAATACCAGGCAGTTCGTGGTCTTCCAGACATCAAAATTCCAGAAAACACCATATGCAAATCATGTCAGTTTGGAAAGCAAACCAGAACTAACATCCCTGAGAAGGAAGGATCAATGAGCAGGCCTCTTGAGCTAGTCCATACAGATGTATGTGGTCCATTTAGGACAAGATCTCCTCGAGGAGAAGAATACTTTATATTATTCATTGACGACTTCTCCAGAATGGTTTGGTTAGGACTTATGAAGCACAAGGATGAAGCATTCAAAAAATTCCAATCCTTCAAAGCCTTGGTTGAGAATGAATCAGATCACAAAATTAAGTGCCTCAGGTCCGACAGAGGTGGGGAGTTTAACTCAAATGAATTTTTCGATTTTTGTGAAGAACATGGAATAAGAAGGGAATTCTCTACAGCTAGGACTCCTCAGCAAAATGGAGTGGTGGAAAGGATGAACATAACAGTCCAAAAAATGGCTCGTGCTATGCTTGATGAGTCTGGAACTC
>APFE030871490.1:0-49749 GCA_000404065.3 Pinus taeda | reverse complement strand
CCAAAGTCCCAACTTTGGGATTCCCAACCTCCTCTGATTGAAGATGTCTCGGGAGGAGAGGAACCTCCTCGCGTTGAACTTATATATGACCAACTGAGGGCCTTGCACCCTATTACTCATCAGTTCACCAGAGGTATAAATTGCATTCTCACCACTAGCTCCTTGCCTAACCTGTGCACCTCCAGGCCTCATCACACACGTCAAGTCGTCTTGGTTAACTCCATGCCACATTTAATTTGGATGATTTTGGATTATTATGCAGATTCTGCTTAAAGGCTCTTAATTGATGGGTTTGAAAGTCCCCCAACATTTGAAAGAGATAGCCCTAGGAGTATAATTACAAGTGGAAACAACCAACCACGACGGGGAGAAACTTAGGGAAATGGTCAACCGCCCCTAGTAGACACACTTGTTAACAACCAACCTCTGAGAGGAAACACTAAAGGACCACTAGGGTAGGTGACTAGGGACAATATCTTAGACTGCATCAATTTTTACAATAATAAGTGAATTTTTAGATTCCCTAGGAGCCTGAGAAATTTCAGGAATACCAATAACGTCCAAGACTTAGGGCATCTAAGAGTCCCCTAGGGTAATGGCAAACACCCCCCCCCACTCTAGTGGGGGGTCAGGCATAGAAGGTGACTCAGAGGGGAATCCCAATCACCTACTTTTTCCCTCCCCCTCTTCGAGGAAATCATCATCAATCTTTGGCTTGGATGGCTTAGTCCCCTTGGGCATTCGAGGCCCCCTCCATGATATGCATCGTCACCCCAAAAAGAACCTCCCGAATTTTGACCCTAAAAGAGGGACCTTGATTGAATATCACATCAGCAATATCTACCTAGCCTTGCAAATGATGAGAGTGAAACATGACAACAAGGTTTGTCATCTTTTCACTCACACTTCCAAAAATAAGTCTACAACCTGATATCGATCGCTGCATGTAGCATCAATTCGAACTGAGGAATAATTTCAAAAGACGCTACTTGATAATTTTTTGGAAGACTAGAAGCTTTCCATGCTCCTGATCGAGCTTACTATGCTGAAGTGCCATAACAAGGAAAAGGTGAAAGATTTCAACCAATGATTCACCATGATCTTGACTAAATTTCCAACAGACATGGCTCTTGATGATTCCAGCACTATTGACTATTATACTATAGCCCTCCCATGAGACATCGTTGCTTTCATCAAATGCTAAGCTAAAACCACCTCAGTGGAGAACTTCACAAAAAATCTTGTTGTAGAGAAGGATTTTCTATCAATAGGTTCCCTCAAGAATGACTCCCGAGAGGAAACCAAATTGTCCGCCAAGAAAAATCAAGCCTCGACTAGTAAGTCCACCAATTAGGAAAAGGATTCCTACGAATGAGGTTTCTGAGTTGAGCAGGAAGGCTAGTGAATCCTCTTCGGGAGGAAAATTTGCCAAACATTTCTTTGGAAAAACCAATAATCCACCCATAAAATTGTCTCAAGGGTCTAGTACCAATTTCAATGTAGAAGAGCTAGGAAAAGACAAGATTTTCACTTTCCACCAAGTCTCTCATTCTGAAAAGACATGTCTGCAATGGCTCCACAACATGACTATCGTAGTGACCTAGCTCAAGATCAAGCCACAGGGAAGGGTGAAGAAGAATCCAATGATCCAAAGGAGCAAACCAAGCCACCCAATGAGGACACTCCTTTCGTTGTTGTAGAATTTGAAGTCATCCATGTGCAAGATGTTCAGACCATTCAAGAAGCCATTTTAGGAGACCTCCCCGCCCCCCCCAAGCATCCAATCAATTATAACCTCATGAATAAGGGGATAGTGTTAGACTACATACTAGATTATTTGTATTTGTATAATTTTTTTATCTATGCTAATAACAATTACAGATTTATAAACATGTGCTTTCTTCTTGCTTTTTGAGCTGAGGTTTCCTTAATTGTTGGTGCTTACAAATAGGTAAATTTCCTTAAGTTAAACAAGACATTCATGAGAAAAATAGATTCAAAAACAAATAATGAAAAACAAACATGTATATAACAACAAACCATCAAAGAGACACATTAGCACAATGTTTTGATGAAGGACTTCACCCCTCCTGGGCTACATCTCCTTGGTCCAACTTCCATGGCTTAGGCCTCTATATTAGCTCAAAGTGGAAAAAAGTTGTTTAAAAGGATATATGGCTCTTGATACCTATACCAATGTGTTTAGAAGGTCCAGACTAGCTAATAAAACTTCTTTCTAATCTCAATTTGGTCGAAAATTGAGTAAGCTATGGCTCAAACAGTTTTTCCTAGAAAACCTGCTAAATCTAGAGAGACTCCAGTTAAGTCCGCCAAGTTTGGTGGCAATTCCGAATTTGGTGGCTCCACTATAAATTCCACCAACTAAATTATGGATTAATTAAATTCTAATCATGACTAAGCGCTAATCTCACTTAATGGTGGTGTTGGCCCTTGGACGTGTGCTTAAGGTCACATGGGGTGGGGCGTGGCCCACAGGGCTGGCTCCCACCTCCCTGCTGTCAGCAATTCCGTGTGCTTTATATATCACAATGACTCCATATGTTTCAATTTTGGTGTGTGGCCCAATGGTGGGTGGTATTAATGGTGTAGAGGAGGTCACAAGTTTAAACTCGCCTCCACCCGTCCCACACAAAGGATTTTGCCGCTCGTTTCGAATTAAATGTTCCCACCAGTTTTTGGATTTGAATTAACCGCCGATTTTGGAATTTGAACATATATATATATTATATATATATATTATATATATCTATATATTATATATATATATATTAATATATTATATATATATATATTATTATATATATAATATATATATCTATATATATATATATATATTTATATATAGTATATATATATAATATATATTATATATAATATATTATATATTAACTATATAAATAATATATATTTAAATAAAAATCATATAATTATATATAAATATAATAACAAAACATAATTTCCACCTTGGAGACCAAGTAGGTAGTTTTCCTTTCACAGAACCACACTGGTGAATATGGAGGTGACAATTGTCATAGCCCCATTGGGAGAAAACTGAAGAAGACTCCCCTTGCTCACTGGACTACCATGTCATCATTCTGTCCCATTCTGCAATTTTTTTAGATATTTCGGAAAATGAATAGCGGACCTTTCTCCTTCATCCAGACTCTATTTTTAGTGAAACAAATTGCATTGAGATTGTTTTGATGAGTCAGATGCATCCATATAGTTTTCAAGCCAATATGAGAACCTTTATTTTTGAGCTAAACACTGAGCACTAGATCATTCCTCCCCACTAGAAGCCTTTTGGACCCCAAAAGATATGATTATCTTACAATTAGATGAGGGTACAACTCCCTCAACTTTCCAAGCTCGATCCAATTGGTTTTTAATTAATTTGTTTCCTTCAGCTCCTATCTAAGGAAATCAACATTCACTTGTCTTGAGGACCCCATTCTATACATGTACTTGTCTTTGCCCTTTTTGATTGTTTCACTATTTGTTGCACCATTTTCAGTCTTTCATAGAAACTCATGGTTTTTTCCATGTTGCCATCAAAAGAAACATCCTTCTTACCATGACGACATAACAAAATGTAATGCAAATGGATGACAAATTTCACTACTTGGTTTACATGACTGAAGCCCAATTGTAAATCTTGAAAATATGAAAATTTCTGAACATAACTTTCATGTAAAACATGATGATGCTTGAATACAATAGTTACATAACCAACAGGCCTAAAAGGAATAACAATGAACTTGTTTCTTATACCTCTTTTGTACCTTCGAACCAAGTGAAAATTTTGCCAAGTATCCATCCAATGAAAGTGCATGGATCACTACAACTTAATCCTTACACCATGGAAATATTTTGAATGAAATAATATGGTGAAGTTGCTTGCATAAACTTGAAACTCAAATGAACCTTTCAAGTTTGAAAGAGCATAAATAAAAATTGAATTGATCTTTTGGTTTGAAGAAACATGTGCCTCTTGATGTTTTCCTCCCCATTGGACGACTTTCCACACACATGACAATGCATGCGAAGGAGTTACAAAAGGAGAAATGTCAACAACAACTTTCCTTCAACATTGGGCTGATCCCAACAAACCTCTTATCAAAATGATGATCTTGGGCATTGCCCAATCGACAATGACGATCTTGGGCTTTCAACTTACCTCCTCCAATATCATGGCGCAAATGCATCAAAGAAGTGATACCCAACTTGTATTTTTATAGCTTCAAAACATCAAACAATTTCCCTTGATAGATGACATGTGCATCAGAAAACTTTCTAAACATGTGTATGTCACCCAAGTGGACAATTTCTTCAAGAAAGGACTCTTTTTTGCCATAATTAAAATACGTGTATGTAATGGAAGTGATACAAATAACATACAACATTAAAATCCATACAGTCCATTCTTTTTTGGTGTTATGTATATTCTTGCATTGACTTCTTGTTACAACTTTGCTTTGGTGAAAACTACTCCTTTTGTACTCTTTCTGGAAATACTTATCATTCCTCTTTGGCACCATAACCATTGGTGCACAACATGGTGTAAGGGATGATTGAACGAGTCCAATGTTCAACAATATTTTGCATTGCATTGGTGTATCTACACTTTGCAATTTTGTCAACTCTTGCATGTTAACATCACAAAGAGAAACCTCTTGCTACAAAGATATTTCATGTGAAGTTTCTTTCTCCTTGAAGGACGATTATTTCACAACCTGAAATACTTCATTAGTCTGATGAATAGAACCAACCAAATCAGAATTGAAACTTGCATTACATGCAACAAAACTTTCATAAACAATATCATCATTTGGCTTGAACATGATAATTACTAAAATTTTACTTGAATTCACTAGTCTCTATGTCTCCCCTGCATTAATCAAAGAAATGTTTAGCTTTTTGCGATGGGTTCTCACTATGTACTCCACACCATCCTTGAATAAGTGATACTTGTTTTCATGGCAGTCAAAGACTACTTTTGAGTCATACAAATATGGAATACCCAACACCACACCTAAAATATCAAGCAGTATCACATCTAACTCTACTTCGTCAACAAAATTTGTAGTGATTGCAAACTTAAATAAAAATTTTCTTGTAACCTGTAAAATAGTGTCTCTTGTTATTCATCCCAAAGGGTATGGTTTATGGTGAGGTATAGTTTCAAGACTCAATATGTTCACTAAGTCTTCAGAGATTAGATTCTCTTGTGACCCACTATCGAAGAGTGTGTCAATCTTGGTGTGTTTAGATATGACCCTAGCATAAAATAACTCAATTTGGCTCTTTTCATTTGGGGTAGTAGTGCTACAGTTTTGTGAACTAGTGCTTGCAATATCTTGTTTTCCTTCGATTCCCATGGCAGTGATTTTGTTTTCATCACCTAATTCAGAACCTAAATATTCTTTAGTCGTAGCAGTGGTTTTCTGTTTCCCTTTATTGTTGAACTTATTTGGTCTCATTTCTAGATGGAATTTCCAATAGTGGGCTTCATCATGCCCCTCTTTGGAATAGTGTTTTCATGTGATTTTACCCCCTTCTTTCTTCACACTTGCATTCTTATTTCCCTTCCATTTTCTTCCTTTCTCTTTCTCCTTACCCTTAGGTGGATTTTTATTACTATCCTCTTCATAAGTGTTCTTTCCTCTATATTCAAGATGTGTGGCTTGCATAGATAATTCATCTAAATTAGTTGGATTGAACATAAGAATAGTATGTTTCAGATAGGAATTCAAATCCCAATATATTTTGTATATTAGGAATTCAACTTCACTTCTAATAACAAATCCCTTTTTCTAAATCCCTGTGTATAATGTTGGACTTCTTGGCCTTTAAGCTGCCTCAAATTCTGCCAACTCATAATGGATTTTTGCATATAGGCTAAAGGATAAAAATGTATTTTAATTGTAGAAACAAATTCAAGCCAAGTGATAGATATCGTACCATGGATTCTCATTTCCTCTTGAGTCTTTGCTTCCCGCCAAAGTAGTGTAGCTCTTTCTAGCCTCAGTGAATCCAACTGGATCTTTATGTTGTCTTCTTGAACGTTTTGAATTATGCAATATACCTCCGACTGTCGAATCCATTGTCCAACTTTTATGCATTCACTTCTCCATTTTACATGGGATTTTCGAATTTTATGTCCAATTTCAGTAAAGGAGATTTTCCTTTTGGGGTTTTGGAATGAGTATGGGAAGTTTCAGTGGTGGTAGTGGAAGATGATGCTATGTGAGATGATGAAGATGATGAGGATGGTGGAGATGGAGGTGGATTTCTACCATTCCCTTTGGAATCTTTCTCTCATCTCTTTTGTCCTTTGAGCTTCCTTCTCCATGTGGAGGTTTAGAACTCTCTTCAACCATTCTGGTGTTCCTCCCTGGTGGTAGTGGAAGATGATGCTATGTGAGATGATGAAGATGATGAGGATGGTGGAGATGGAGGTGGATTTCTACCATTCCCTTTGGAATCTTTCTCTCATCTCTTTTGTCCTTTGAGCTTCCTTCTCCATGTGGAGGTTTAGAACTCTCTTCAACCATTCTGGTGTTCCTCCCTTCATAGATGACTTTAACCATATCAATCAAAGTATAGAAAGATTTCTTGAATTCTTCCTCTTTTGAAGAGGGACCTTCATGCTCTCTTTCTCCAGACATAATGGCTATATATTCAATCTCAAAAATTTGTATTGATTGTACCTCTTCAATCTCAGTTGAAGGCAAAACTTGAGAAGCTTCAAGTGCAGATGGAATTGGAACTTTGGGTGTTGGATATTGTGGTCTTGTGGCTCTCCTTCTTCTAGGCATTACCTTAAGAGTTTCAACCAATAGCTTCCCTTCTCCTCTATACAACTTTAACCTTGTAAGCATCACAATTTTGCAACCATTAAAACCCTAATTGCACAAACTCAAGCAAGCAATAAATTCAACCTTGTGCTTTGATACCAACTTGATCTGTATTTGTATGATTATTTTTACTATGCTAATAAAAATTACAGATTTATAAACATGTGCTTGCTTCTTGCTTTTTGAGTTGAGGTTTCCTTAGTTGTTGGTGCCTACAAATAGGTAAATTTCAATTTCCTTAAGTTAAAAAATACATTCATGAGAAAAATAGCTTAAAAAATGAATAATTAACAGTAAACATGTCCAAAATAGAAAACCATCAAAGATATACATTAACATAGTGTTTTGATGAAGGAGTTCACCCGTCCTGGGCTACATCTCCTTGGCCCAACTTCCATGGCTTGGGCCTCTGTATTAGCTCAAAGTGGAAAAAATTATATTTACAAATCTCTATGGCTCTTGATACCTATTGTTACACAGCAATTTGTCACCATTCCTACTACCTCTCTCCCGCAACTTGGAGGACTCATTTCAAGACCTATGAGAAGTGACATGACCTACAAACACTTTCTTTTCATTCCCCTAAACATGAGCTTTATTTGCCTTGAAGACATCTCTTGTTGAAAAACCCTTAAAATAGCTCTTTTTCCATTGGCGCGGTTCTATAGTGCATCCCTCGCGCCAAGGGAGCAGATCCTGCAAATAGGGTGCACCAATTGGCGCTCTGTCATAGAGTCGCACCTGTGCCAACCATAATCAGAGGTGTTTTTTAACAAATAAATGGTGGAAGTTTCGTCCTAACAAATTCCTGGACTGCTATCTATCTTGAGTTGGGTGGTTTGGCTACGGATTTCCATAGAGAGGAAGTGGTTTGCCACCTCTCATGGAAGCTTCCCTCATGATATGGCCAATCCCATGATTATTGGTTATGATCCCAACTCGCCTTCCTCCATCTATAAAAGCTTGCCCATTTTCCTTTGCAAGTTGGTTCCAGAGTTCCAGAGATTCAGAATTGCCAAATTTCCAAGAGCTTCATGCTGCAAGAACCTTCTTGATTCCCATAAGGCCAAATCCAAGCAAGGAGATTGTTGTCAAAGATCCAAAGAGAGAGGCTTGTCCTTGTTCCCAACAGGCCTTGGGAAACATGTGCTGCTGAATACCCGCCAAAGGAGAATCCAGCGTTAGAACTTTGGTTGTATTCCCCTTTGATTAATTATTAATGATCGACTATTGGTTATGGTTCCACTCTTGTTATTACTTGTGATAATGATGAGTTATGTCCTTTCTGACTGACATATAGTTGCATATGCTGGATTTTATGCTTGTGTTTGTGTTGTTTCTTGTATGTGCAGGTGTCCATTCATGGAGATCGTGAGGATTGTGATCTGCCGGAGCAAAGAAACGAGAGCATCACCTCTCCTACAAACAATAGCATTGGAATCTAGGTAGGCCTTCATCGTTGGTCTGTTAATTTGCAATTAGGAACTTACGCTATAGCGTTTGATAATTGTTGCTAGACCTGGTCTGGGCTAGTAGGGATGGCCTCTGTCCACAGAAGGGATTTACCTCCTCAACAATTTGGCGACTCCACTGGGGAGCTTGTCTTGCCTTTTTGGTTGTTTCTTGATTTTTTGCTTGCTTGGTCAGCATTTTGGGCTTGGTTCTTTTGCTTTTTTTTGCTTCTTGGTTTACCTGGTTATCGTTGGCCTGGTTTTGGATTGCTTATTTTTCATTTTGGCATAGAAAACTTGACTGGCGCGGTTTTTCACGTAACAGTCACGCCAATTGTCGCTAGTTGTCAATATATCACCCGCGCCAATCCTTAAAAGGCGCTAGTTTTAGCCTGACAGTTGCGCCAGGCCTAGGAACTGCTAAAGTTTGCTTGATTTTAAGCCTTCTGAGCTTGGTGTTTGCTTTGGATACATTTTCTCAACTGCTTGAGTGTATTGGAGTCCTGTTTGACTGGTTTTAACCTTCATCCTTTGGTTGTTTTCCATTTTCTATCGATTCCATGTTTTTAGCCCTAGGGCATCTAGTGGCTTTGTGTGTCGAGCCTTCCTTAGGAGTTTTTGGTCTTTTATTGGTCCAGTCGACTTTTTGATTGCTCCCTTGCACTCGTTTAGTGGTTGTTAATCATTTTATTGTGTTATTTGAGTGACTTATCCCTTTTTCACTTGAATTCCACTTTGTTTCGCTTTGGGGCTAGATTACACGGCTCATTTGTGTCTTTGGGACTTTTCTTGGTTTTGAAGGATTGCTTTGTCAATTTAGGGATCTAATTATGCTTGCATTGAGTGAAATTTTCTTGTTTTTGCTCTCTTATTATCATTTCTCAAAATTTGTTTAGTGCATCTTTCCCTTAACGTTAAAAGAAAAATCTCTTTTGCTTTTCATTAGTTAATGTGAGTTAGAGCTTTTCGTTGTTATTAGTGATTAGTGACATTGAAGAAAAGTTTTTGATTTCCATTAGCTACATTAGAGATATCGTTGGTTGTTTTATGATTATTCTGTTTGTGTGAAAGCTCTGAACTCTCTTATAGTTAGCATTCATCGAATAAAATGATATATTGTGGCATATAGCTTGCATTTAGGAAATTTTGAGACATTACATATAGTAAGGCCTAAAAACTGAAACATAATCCAAGATCAACTTTAAAATGAACTGAATGAATCTAACAACGCATTGGAACATAATGCACACTGTTTAGAAGTCTAGGCCAGAGACGTGCTTCGGCATTGCTAAACCTAGTCACTTTTGTTTCCACTCAAGGTTGGGTGATTCCTCCTTTTGTGACTCAATAGTGGTCTAGTACGAAATTGTGCTCCCACGTACCGTCAAGTATATGGGGAGACCCCACTAGGTTATCATCCTTTATCCATAGGAAGCCGAGTCTTCCGCCCTATACCCATGATACATTGAACACAGCATTCGAGGAGATTGCCTGCACGTATGGAAAGTCCTTGGTTGATTTCTCTTTCATTTCCAAAACCAAGGTGTATATTGCAGTTCACGGTTATTTGGTACACCCTCTTTACCTAGTATCCCTGAGCAGTCATTTGATCTTTTCTGACTCCCTAAATTTGAAAGGATCACCAAGCGCTTGTCTTTTCATGCTTGTTTCAAATATGAAAGTGATAGAGTCACCTTTTATCTGTTTCTTGACTCTTAGAACATGAAATGGTGAAGTTTCTTAATTTCAATGTGGTAAAAATTAAATCACCCACGATCACACGCCCTGTTAGATTCTGCTTGTTGGCCATTTGATTGTGTGTCTTGACTCTTTTTTAGCCCCGTGTGCGATTTTCAGTTTTGATGGGAACCTTTCCAGAGTCCATCAACCCAGGAATCCCCTTTGATGGGAATCCTGGTCATTTCCCTCCTTTTGGGAATATTGGTGCTCCTTACATGGCAACGTTGTCCCTTCCTAGGTTAATTGTTGGGTTGCCTATTTGGTTGTTCTCAATCTCCGTGGTCCCTAGTGTCTCAATTACTGGTCAATCCGTTCCTCCACCTGAACAACATCATGTTGATTCCAAGGTGGATCTCTCCCCTTCTTCGCCTATTTCTACGTCCTCCTCTTCTACTTCGCCTGGTGAAAGTTTGGATTCAAGTAATCAGGTGGCTAAGAAGAAGAAGAAGAAGACGAAGAAGAAGAAGTCTCATAAGTGAGAGGTTAAAAGTGCAGCTACTGCTCCGAGTACATCTCAGGTCGAGCCACCTTCTGCTCCTCCGCAGAAGGTCAAGTTTCCTTGTAAATTGTGCAAGGATGACCATCTTCTTCGTGATTGTCCTAGCATTCCCAGGATCTTAGAAGTATGGTCTCATGATCCGGTCTTCCCCTCATCGTCCTCTGAAGCTCATGGCAATGCTACCCTATCAACTGGTAATGGTAAGAAGAACGAGAAGATTCGATTCCCATGAAGGCTATGTGAAGGCAACCATCTCCTTCACCTTTGTCCGCTCATGGATAAATTTTCTGTTGTTTTGGAAAGTCTTATAGCTTCTTCACCCCAACTCCCCGTTGGTTATTGGAGGCTCTCTTTAGATCCTCTCCCTATCAACAAAGATATTTATTTAGATCCTTCTCTTGTCCATCCTCCTCTTTCCAAACTTCGCTGTGCTAAGCCTATTCGGAACCAATCATTGGTCGGAGAGAGTGTCAACTTGGATTCACCGCCTGTTGATCATTCTATTTCGGAAGAGCGTCATGCTCATGTTCTTCTCATCTCGTCAGATTCTCCCGAGTCTGAAAACGACTCTCCTACCCCAGCTGATCCTGAGAGTCCTTCTTCGAAGCAGGGGATCATACGATTCCCCCACCAAGTAGTTCAGTCATTTCCTTCGACTGGATTCACCTGACTGCTTTCCGCCTTCCATCCCATGTGCCTTTCCAGATTACAGTACATGCCTATGATAAGGCAGTACTTGGCACTATCTTGGATGAGGGTGCATCTATTAGTCTTATGCCTTCCACTACTTGGCAAGCTTTGGGCTCCCCACTGCTTGTGCCAGTCACACAGAATCTGATGGCGTTTGACGAAGGAACCAGTCAACCATTAGGGATCCTTCAGAAGTTTCCTATTATTTTGGGAGGCAAAATCGTCTATATAGACATACTGGTTACCCAAGGTGCCTCAGATTTCAGTCTTCTCCTTGGTCGTGACTATGTTTATGCCATGGGGGCCCTTGTCTCTTCACTTTTCTGTGTAGTTTGCTTTCCACACGATGGAAGGATTGTGACTATAGATCAATTATCATTCTTTAGTCCCCCGGTGCCTCCTGCGTAGTTGTCATCCCCTCCTGGTTTTTATCCACCAGTTGTATCTACCCCGCCGCAGGTCAACTACATGGCTACTTATCCCGTGCCTATATCCAGTGATGCCGCCATCGTGCATAGTGTCCTGGGGGCATTGGGTCCCGATTTCCAAGATGTTGACCTTCCACCGGGAGTGACACTCTTGGAAGCAACGACTTCCTGTTCATTATGATGAAGTTCGTTCAGAGCATAGTTTGCTTTCCTATGTCAAGCTCCTTAAAAAATCAAACTGGGTGTGGTCGGAGCATGGTTCCTTTCTTGTGTCAAGCTCCTTAACAAATGAAACTAGGCATCATGAGGATAGTTCTTTTAAGTGTGTCAACCTCGTTGAAATAATGAAACATGAGCTCGTTCAATTCGAGTGCGATCAAAATATTGTCAACCTTCACTCCATTTTCAATGGACTAAAGCTTGGGGGGCATGTACCTCGAATGGAGGCATCATGCTCGGGGGCATGCCCGTTTCCCTTGTTTTCAAGCATAGTTGGCATATGTGCTGTCATGTGTGCTTTTAAGCTTCCGTAAAAATAAAATATGTGATTAAATACATTTCGCATTGGGTCATTTGTTATGTAACTGATACATTAGATTACATTTGTGTTAGACATTTGCATGGCATATAAAAACATCATCACATGTAAAAGATCCATCCAAAATAGGCATATATATATATGTGTGTGTGTGTGTGTGTCGAAATGTTTGCACAGCGTGCATCACATAGATAAAAAATATACATGTTCATCTTAATACATCCGGAGACGACATGTCTCTCAAAAAATATGCATGAAAATAAACCCTAGGTGTCTAATCCCTATGGTGCTCATCATAGCACGTCACCGCACGCACTAGGCATCTCAAAAGATGGTGGATGCAACTAGGCACTCCCAATGTATGTCTCTGGTATGCCAGTGGGACATCTGCCAGCCAAGCATAGTCTGGAATCCTCCGGGCGATCCCCTCGAGGTTTTGGATCATCTCTCCTCCCTCGGCACCCTCTCCCTGAGGGTCAGCTGTGGGATGAGTTCTCCGTGAAATGGGAGACATGCCGGCTGGTCTCTCTAGGCCAACATTTGCATACACATATAACTGTTGTTAGAACGAACATGTATTAACAAAAAAATCATAAAACATAAAATCAAAAAGAGATCATACTCAGCTCTTCGTCCCACTCATCTCCCTCCAGCAGTGGGAGATTTGGATCACTAGTGAAATCAGTCCCTACATATGGCCAATCTTCGACTACAATCAACTGATGACGTAGCCACCTAAAAACCTCTGGCCTCCAAGACATCTGTTGGCCCCCTCCCCCTCTGGGCATCAATGCCACTCAGCGAGCCATTCTCGGCTCTCGTGGCACTAGATCAGCTACTATGGCCCCTTGGCCTTCGAAGATTGGTAATCGTTCCAGAATGAACGATACCAGGATAGAACCATATCCAAACTGTTTCAATTTGCCTCGCTTACATTTCGTAAGCTGTCTTTTCATATTTGCAGTCACTGCTATGGCCCAATCAAATATAGTGAGATTCATACACTCTGAGGCCAATAAGAGCTTATTTTTTGTCACCTCGTGCAGTGCCTACGCCCCCACAGTCCGTGTGATGGTAAATAGCACCACCTTGAGTGTTAGATCCCGAATGGTGGCAATATCTACCTTTGCACTCTCGGATCCGAATTGTGCCCCTGGGCACACTCGTGCAATCACCTCGCCCATATTCTCACCAGATGGTCTGCTCCTTATCAGTATGGGCACTAGACCTCTGCGTGACAACCCAATGATAAAGTAGATGTCAGAAACATCTAGTTATAATACTTTATCTCGCAATCTAAACACTTGTTCGTTCTCGTCCCAAATACTGATAAAGTATTGTAAGAGCTCAGGTTGAGCTCGTAAGTAAGGTGTCAGGAAGAATTTTTCAACCTGCAATTCCTAAGGGCATCCATGCAAACTTCATCTTCCATGGCCAATTCATCCTCTCTTTCATGCTCCCTCTCTTTCCATTCAATTACCATTTTGCTCGGTTGCCTACCTCCATATGGTCAAAAACCCTTGATTAGATCTCTGGTAGGCTAAAAAATGCATTCAAATCATTTGCAAATCTAAAATTTAAGGCAAAAAATTGGTTTCCGTTGTTGGCGCGGCTGTTCCTAAAATAGACGCGCCCATTGGCGCGGGCCTTTGGCATATAAAATCCCATTGGCGCGGGTCAGTGCCCGATACCCCCGCCAATGGGCGCGGCCCTAAATTTTTAAAATCCTTCCACAGATATCTAATTAGTGAAAGGAAACTATTAAAAAATGCATTGAAATGGAGTGCTAGGAAGCATCTCTTACCTGGAACTGACGGAACTCTGAATGGTAGCACGGATCTGTCACAATTGTCGCCCGAAGTTCACACACCAAATGGACCACTGCTGCTCTTCAGTGAGGTAAAAAGTAAAAAGTAATTTTTCTTTTACCATTTGACATATTTATAACTTTTTCAACTCAAAATAGGTTTTAAAAGTTATTTTTCCGAATATTTTAATATATTTTTGTCAAAAATGGGTTTTACACTTGCTTTTTGTGCAGCAACAGGTTTTCTATGTGACTTAAACGGTGAAACGAGTTATACTTTATACTTTTTCGGACTCGGTAAATACACGAAAAAGTCATTATGGAGTCATCTTTCATCTCTTTTCTGAATCTCTAAATATGAAAAGATTGCCGAGTTATTCCTCTTGACTCATTAAATGTAAATAAGAGGCGGTCGCCTTTAATCTCCTTTCTGACCGTGTAAAGACAAAAAGATTGTTGGGCCCTTGTCGTTTCAGGCTCGTTAATGGTTACGAAACGATGTGATTTCCGTTGCTTTTTTACTTTTTCAGGTTGAAGTCACTAATCATGAAAAGTACTCCTCGACCGTAATGGTCGGGCGGTTCTTTCGAGCATTGTTTTATACTTTTTCGGGCTCAAGAGACACAACTTTATGAAAAATGACATCCCTGGAGTTTATTTTTCTGTTGTCTTTCCAAACTCTCTAAACATGAAAAGACGCCGAGTTCTTCCTTTGTCAGAGTCATTAAAACTTGATGACATTGGATTCCGTCGAAATGACATTTTACAAGCATATGCTATCCCCGTCAAGCTTGTTAATAAAAATAGTTGGGGTACTCGCCAGAAATGGTGGGGAAAATGGAACCAGAATTGTTGTCGTGTTGGTAGTATGTCGCTCTTGAACATGGCACTTGTCTGCAATTGCGTCAGGGTGGGAAAATCTCATCGCGTTTTTCACTTTCCTCCATTGGTTTGGGTGATCTTGTTTGACCTCTCTTCTGCTCTTTGCCTTGTCACCATGCCGTCTGATTGATTGATGTCAAATACTGCCAAGTCCACTATCGTGCCACCGATATGTTCAAGAGAAGTTGACCTCTGCAAAATATCAACCTCCCTCTGATATCTCATATAATCCTGATTCACAAAAACATTATCTTCCTCTGTCTTGCGTCGATGATGTGGGAAACACTACGGCCCACCTTTGTTCAAGGTCACTTCCTGTCGACTTCAGCTCATTATCCAGGAAGCTGGTCTAGAGACTCCCTTCTAGTGCCTTGGAGCCTACATGCCTCAATGGCAGGTTCTTCGCATTCAATGCGAGGTTTTCATCATTGGCCTCCGATCGAATGATTCTATAGGTGTTCGACACCGGCTCAGTGATTCACACACCGTAGATTGTACCTGTAGTACCTTGAGGGCCATTGTCATTATTGGTGGTACCTCTTGCGTCTGTTAACAACTTTCACCATTGGCTGGTAATCAGATGATGTTCCTGCATGTTCAACTTCGGCTCCTATATTTGCATGCTTGAACTTGTACTTTGTTCAGACCGAGATGAAGTGTAAGACCCTGGATTCTGTCTGTTGGGATCCAGGCGGTGATTTTGTGGATTATTATGATTATTACATGACTCATTCACTAGAGGTTGCGAACATGCCTAAGTCTATTTATCGATCCTCACTGGATGGCTGCGCCCATACCACATATATCATGTATTTGAGATATTAGTTGTACTTCTCCACGTAGGTTTTCCGGTGGCAGTGTTTTCAGTTGGACATGTTCTTGTAAAGCATTTCACCCCTCTCTCTCTCTCGGGCCTCATGCTTTAGGGGGTATCTGTTACACAACAATTTGTCACCATCCCTGCTAGCCCTCTCCCGCATCTTGGAGGACTCATTTCGGCACCTATGAGAAGTGACATGGCCTACAAACACTTGCTTTACATTCCCTTGAACATGAACCTTATTTGCCCTAAAGACATCTCCTGGTGAAAAACCCTAAAAATAGCTCTTTTTCCATTGGCGTGGTTCTATAGTGCAGCCCTCGTGCCAAGGGGGCAAATCCTCCAAAGAGGGTGCGCCAATTGGCACTCTGTCATAGAGCCACGCCCACGCCAACCATAATCAGAGGTGTTTTTTAACAAATAAATGGCGGAAGTTTCGTCCTAACAAATTCCTGGACTGCTATCTATCTTGAGTTGGGTGATTTGGCTATGGATTTCCATAGAGAGGAAGTGGTTTGCTACCTCTCATGGAAGCTTCCTTGATGATATGGCCAATCCCATGATTATTGGTTATGATCCCAACTCCCCTTCCTCCATCTATAAAAGCTTGCCGATTTTCCTCTGCAAGCTGGTTCCAGAGTTCCAGAGATTCAGAATTGCCAAATTTCCAAGAGATTCATGCTGCAAGAGCCTTCTTGATTCCCATAAGGCCAAATCCAAGAAAGGAGATTGTTGTCCAAGATCTAAAGAGAGAGGCTTGTCGTTGTTCCTGACAAGCTTTGTGAGACATGTGCTGCTGACTACTCGCCAAAGGAGAATCCAGCGTCAGAACTTTGGTTGTATTCTCCTTTGATTAATTATTAATGAATGACTATTGGTTATGGTTCCACTCTTGTTATTACTTGTGATAATGATGAGTTATGTCCTTTCTGACTGACATATAGTTGCATATGCTGGATTTTATGCTTGTGTTTGTGTTGTTTCTTGTATGTGCAAGTGTCCATTCACGAAGATCGTGAGGATTGTGATCTTCCAGAGCAAAGGAACGAGAGAATCACCTCTCCTACAAACAATAGCGTTGGAATCCAGGTAGGCCTTCATCACTGGTCTGTTAATTTGCAATTAGGAACTTGCGCTATAGCGTTTGATGATTGTTGCTAGACCTGGTCTGGGCTAGTAGGGATCACCTCTATCTGCAGAGGGGATTTACCTCCTCAACACCTACACCAATGTGTTTAGAATGCCCCAAATAGCTAATAACACTTCTTTCTAATCTCAATTTGGTCGAAAATTGAGTAAATTATGGCTCAAACAGTTTGTCCTAGAAAACCTGCGATAAATTTGGAGAGACTCCAGTTAAGTCCATCATGTTTGGTGGTGGTTCCAGATTTAGTGGCTCCACCACAAATTTTGCCAACTAAATTATGGACTAATTAAATTTTAATAATGATTAGGTGCTAATCGTGCTTAATGGTGGTGTTGGCCCTTGGACACGTGCTTGAGGTCACATGGGGTGGGTCTGGCTCGCAAGGCTCGCTTCCACCACCCCATCATCACAATTGTGTGTGTTTTAAATATCACAATGCCACTATATGCTTCAAGTTTGGTGTGTGGCCCAACAGTGGGTGGTAGTAATGGCGAAGGGGAGGTCAAGGGTTCAAACCTACCTCTGCCCTTCCAACAAAAAGGATTTTGCCGCTCGTTTTGAATTAAATTTTTCTAGATGTTTTTGGATTTGAATTAACTACCAATTTTAGCATTTGAACACAATTTAATATATAATATATATTAATTGTATTATAATATATAAAATTAAAAAAATCATTATATATATATAGATATTATATATATATATATATATTATATATATATATATATATATATTTTAAATATATATAGAATAATAATAATAACAAAACATAATTTCCACCTTGGAGGCCAAATAGGCAGTTTCCCTTTCACACAACCACATTGGCGAATCCAGAGGTGGCACTTGTCATAGCCCCATTGGGAGAAAATTGAAGAAGATTCCCCTTGTTGACTGGACTACCATGTCATCATTTTGTCCCATTCTGCAATTTTTTTTGTTGTTTAGGAAAATGAACAACAGGTCATTTCTCCTTCATCTCACTGTGTTTTCAGTGAAATGAATTGTGTCATGATCATTTTGATGAGACAAATGCAACCATATAGGTTTCAAGAAAACCTGAGAACTTTTATTTTTGAGATGAATATTGAGAACCTGATCACTGGAAGAAAAGAAAATGGCTCCGTTGAGAAGGATCCTTCCACCTAACAACACGATTCAAACATCCACCCCCTCCCCTAAGGAAGCATATGGACAAAGCCCAAAGGATCCCTCAGTAGGTCGTAAAGGAAACACCTACGCGTCTAGAGTATCGAACAAAGCCTGCTCAGCCAAAACCACCCCGTCCCCGTAGGCCTCCCCAGAAATAACTTCATCCATGGACTTGGTGTACAATATTATTAAGGATATGAAGAAGATGCGAACCAACATCTCATTTTATGATCTTGAAAATTTAGCCATCCAGCGCGAGCTAATCACCAAAACCTTTGCCACCATGTCAATGATCTTTAAGGTTTCCCCTTCATCCAAGACCAACTCTCCTAGTCAATATGGAGCTGTGATCAACCTCCAAGCCATTGTGAATACCACAAATGCAAACTCGAGAGGTTCAACTCCCTCGTTCCTTCTGACCTTTGAAGTCTTCAACTATAATGTGCATAATTTCCTTGTTGACTTTGGTGCATCAACCAACATATGCCCTAGTCAGTATGCAAAAGGCTAAACATCCAACCCAAGAAGAAAGATGCTAAGATCATTCAACTAGATAGGTCCCAAGTCCTTTCCATTAGAGAATTAAACAATGAAATAATCAGGTTGTCTTCTGACTCTTGAGTGCACCAGTTGTTACACAACATTTGGTCACTGTCCCTGTACTCACCATTCCTTGATCCTAGAGGACCTCTACAGTGAACCCTGCATGCTTTGCCTTCATGAAGAAACTCCCATTATGTCCCTCTTCATGAGCATATCATTTCCCTTTTGCACCATTTCCCCTTAAACTTCTATTTTTCCCATTTTACAAGACTGATGCTAATGGCATTTGTCTCCCTCGTGCCAATGTGCAGAGATTAGCACTACTCCTCATGTCGATCGAAGCGACTGAGCTGTGTTTCAGTTGCGCCAGTCCTATTATGGAAAGTTTTTTAAATTAGATTTGAAGCTTCCAGCTCTAGAAGCTTCATAACGGAAGTCTGGTAAATGGTTTGGCCAGATGGGGTCGAGGATGATAGTTTGGGCTCCTTTCCCCTATAATGATGGAACTACCTCAAGGGATAAGTCCTTCTCCCATGAGAAGAGGATCCATCTCCCATCGATATTTCCTATATAAACCTCCATTCTTCCTAAGCACAAACTAGTCACAGTTGATAGCTTTTGGCTAAGTGTGAGTGTTATAGTTGCAAAGTGTTGATACTATTCTGGAGTAGACAAGTAAGTTATTACTAGTTGTAGCTATTTAGTTGTGTTAAGGGAGAAGTGTGTTTTGGTTTGCAGTGAAGCCTAAAGGGAAGAGCCTTTAAACTATTGTTGTCTGAAGCCATCGTAGAATGCTAGCAGAAGTGTGTAGGAACCTCGTCTTGTCAGAGGAAGATTGCAACGTCAAGGGGAATGGTTGTAATCTCTCTTTGATATTAATATATGCAACTATCGATTGATTTCCTACATGTTTTGTAATATTACATATCCATGTCTTAATGCTTCTTTACTCGTTAAGTAGGTTGAATTGAATTTTTTCTATTATTATGTTTGCGTGTTGTTGTTGTTCACTTGTTTTAGGAATTTGAAGAAGGAAGCGAGAGATTGTTGGAGCGAGCAAGCGAGGACTCATCAAGCATGATAAGCGACCAAGAGGTAGGTCCTCTTGATTGATTCTAACCTAAGGAAAGCTTCCACAGAATGTATATGTTGTGACTAGACCCATTGTTGGGCTAGATGAATTCGTTCATGTTGGCACTTATAATTTTAGTTCACCACAAATTGGCGACTCCACTACAGACACAAACGAATTACTCTATCCCAAAAATCAGTCTAGCCACAATAGATACATTCTATGGAAGATTTCCTTAGGTTATAATCAATCAAGAGGGCCTACCTCTTGCTCACTTATCCTTCTTGATGATGTCCTCGCTTACTTGCTCCAACAATCTCTCGCTTCCTTCTTCAAGTTCTTGAAACAAGTGAACAACAACAACACGCAAACATAATAATAGAAAAATTCCAATTCAACCTACTTAATGATTCAAGCAGCATTAAGACATGGATATGTAATATTACAAATCATGTAGGAAATCAATCGATAGTTTCATATATTAATATCAAAGAGAGATTACAACCATTTGTCTTGATGTTACAGTCTTCCTCTGATAAGATCAAGTTCCCACACACTTTTTCTAGCATTCCACGATGGCTTCAAACAACAATAGTTTAAAGGCTCTTCTCTTTAGGATTCACTCCAAACCAAAACACACTTCTCCGTCAACATAGCTAGATAGATACAACTAGTAATAGCTTGCTTGTCTAGTGTAGAATAGTATCAACACTTTGCAACTATAACACTCACACTCAGCCAAAAACTATCAACTGTGACTAGTTTGTGCTTGGAAAGAAGGCTGGTTTATATAGGAAATATAGATGGGAGATGGATCCTCTTCTCATGGGAGAAGGACTTATCCCTTGAGGTAGTTCCATCATTATAGGGTAAATGAGCCCAAACTGTCATCCTCGACGCCATCCGGCCAAACCATTTACTAGACTTCCATTACGGAGCTTCTAGAGCTGGAAGCTTTGACTCTAATTTAAAAACATTTCATAACAGGACCAGTGTGACTAAAACACATCTCAGTTGCTTCGGTAGGTGCGAGGAGTAGTAATAATCTGTGCACATGGATATGGGGGAGAAAAATGCCATTACCGTCGATCTTGTAAACTGGGAAAAATAGAAGTTTCAGGGGAAATGGTGCAAAAGGGAAATGATCTGCTCATGAAGAGGGACATAATGGGAGTTTCTTCATGAAGGCAAAGCATGCGGGGTTCACTATAGAGGTCCTCTAGGAACAAGGAACGGGGAGTACAAGGACAATGAAAAAATGTTGTGTAACAGATGCCCCCTAAAGCATGAAGGCCGACCTAGAGTGAGGGATGAAATGCTTTATAAATCAGTGCAGGGAACTGGTCTGCTGTCGGAAAACATGCAAGAAATTATAGATACATATACATAAATAGAGATCTCTATCAAATAATACATGAATCATGGCATGAATGAAACCATCCAGAAAATGATCATGTAAATGGATCCAGGTTGTTAGGTAAACTTGACTCAAGATAGAGTCAAAGTTGACCAGGTTAAACAATGATGGTTTTGGGGCACATGGTATTGTGCACCTATAGTATTCTGCCCATGGTATTATATGTAATGGAGCTTATAAAAGGCTAGAAGGACTTCATGGTAATGCAAGACATGGAGGTGAGCGGTGAAGGCTCACTTGGTCGAATTGGCCAGGGTTTTGGCCAATGCTAATGAGATCTTATTAGGTTGGGTTTTTCCCTGGATTTAGGGTTTTCTTGGATAAACATTTGTGTTTATGTGTTTATGGTTGTTGTTGGTTATTTTTATATTTATTCCTCTCAGTAATTATTTATGTTATGCAGTAAATTTCTTAACAACTGGTATGAGAGCCAGATATTGGCTTCAAAGGGATTCTTTGATGCCAGGGGTTTATAGTGCCTGATGAGATCGATGTAGCCTTTTTACAGATCTATGTCTGGAAAATAATGGTGGAACAATCATTCATGGAAGAACCTCTAGGAGAATGTGCAAAAGATAGTGCAATAACTGCTAGGGATCGCAGTGCATTTGTGATATTTACCGATTTGGAACATGTTGACGAATTGTTTGGGATTCATGCGGCTATTTAAAGAAGGTCAGCATAAGAAAATTGTTCACGTGGCTTCGAAAATTATTCGTTTTCTGCTACATGAGGTCACTAGTGCTGGAATCTATGAGGTTCTCATCGGGCTCATAGTTAGAGTGGTTTGATAGAAGTTTTTGAGAAAATCAAATTGAGAGAGGATGGATCAGAACCGCAGCAGCAAAAAAAAAAAAAAAAAATTAAAAAGAAGAAAATTATTAATGAAGTCAAAATTATTGCATGTAAATGGGCATACTACTGTAAGACCTGGTAAGGCATGTGTACCCCTCGGTGATCACCGGTAATGTCTAGGTTAGACCTAGGTGATAGGGAGGATGTTAGGTTAACAATAACCTGGATAAAAACTCTGAGGGGGGTAAGAGCTAGAGTGAGCGGTATTGTCTCACTTAGCAGGTTTGGTTGGAGTTAGTCAAGGAACCCCAAGTCAAGTTTAAGGGGGAATTGTAAGGTAAACTTGACTCAGGATAGAGTCAAAGTTTACCAGGTTAAACAATGATGGTTTTGGGGCACATGGTATTGTGCACCTATAATATTCTGCCCGTGGTATTATATGTAATGGAGCTTATAAAAGGCTGGAAGGACTTCATTGTAATGCAAGACATGGAGGTGAGTGGTGAAGGCTCACTTGGTCGAATTGGCTAGGGTTTTGGCCAATGCTAATGAGATATTATTAGGTTGGGATTTTCCCAAGATTTGGAGTTTTTGTGGATAAACATTTTTGTTTATGTGTTTATGGTTGTTGCTCGTTATTTTTAAATTTATTCTTCTCAGTAATTATTTATGTTATTTAGTAAATTCCTTAACACAGGTATGGGCACAACCATCCGTCAAGGAGGATCATAAATGAAACCGAGGTATGGTTGCAACCATCCAATAATGAAAAGGATAACATATGATAACTCATGGTCTGGTCACAGCCAGCCATTTGGAAGAGACATGCATATCATCATAAACCATGTCATACCACTTCGCAACTTGGATGTGTGTGATTTGCGTCCAGGGTCTTGAGCTCTAACATGACCCAATCAAAGTATAGATCCTAGCATGCGAATAGATGTGTTGACATCGAACATGCTACAAAGTTGCTTGATTACCAGTCAATGATGTAAACTATTAACAAGAATGAGAGAAGCCACCAATAATGACAATGGTCCTCAAGGTACTATCAGCACAATTCATGGAATGTGAATATAGGAAATGAAGTCTAACACCCATGAAATCACTCGATCGAAAGCCAATGATGTGAACTTGTCATTGAGTGTGAAGAACTTGCCATTAGGGCATGCAATCTCTAAGGTAATGGAAGGGAGTCTCTCGATCAACTTTCCTGATAATGAGTTGAAGTCGACGGAAAGAGACCATGTTGAAGGAGGGCCATAATTGATCCCACGTCATCAACATGAGATAAGAGGATGTAAAATGATTTTGGATGATATAGAGAATTAGAGGTAAGTGTAACTACAAAAGGACAACTCTTGAACATATTGGTGACACAACTGGAAGTTTGGCAGCTTTTGGATCCATAGGATCAGTGGTCATGATGACATAGCAAAGATTAGATGGAAGGCAAAAGTGAATGGCCCAAACCTAGGAAGGTAAATGATACAGAGGAGGATGTCCCAACCCGACACGAAGAAAAGAGTGCCATGTTCAAGAGTGAGCTACCGACATGACTGATAAATTTCCAAATTTCCCCCCACAATTTCTAGCAAGCACCCCAATTATTTTTTAATCGCAAGCTTGAAGAGGATAGCATATGCTTGCACTATAAGTTCATCCTTCGGATGATTCTTACCTAGTAAGTTTAATGAGACCTAGGAAGGAGAAGCTCACGTTCGTCATGGTGATGAATCTGATGTCATTTAATAGTTTAACGAGTCCGAAAAAGGTGTAACTTGGTATCCTTTCCATGTTTAGAGAGCTTGAAAAGGACATGTAAAAGAAAGCTCCACATGGTCCCTTTTTTGTACATTTGTGTCTCTTAAGCCTCAAAAGGTAGAAAACAATACTTGAGAGAACCACTTGACCATTTCAGTCAAGGAGAACCTTTTTCGTAAATAGTGCATCCCAACCCAAAAAAGGGGTAAACTTATACTGGGTGCACGACGTTTCACATATGTTAACGAGTTTGAAACGACAAGGGCTTGACCGTACTTTCACTTTTAAAGGGTTGGAAAAGAGCTCAAAGTGTACCCCTCATTTTTATTCTCTTTAACGAGTCAAAAAGGGAAAAAATACTTATCAATCATTTCATATGAGTTTAACGAGTCGAGAAAAGAAAGAAATGTAATTAAGGCAAAGTATATCATTGAGTCCTTGAGGTAAAATAGGCCAAAAGCATTTACAAAACCTGATTTTTTCATGAAAAATGAATAAAAATGGGAAAAGTAAATATATTTTTACCATTTAAGATTTTACCATTACAGTGAAGAGTTTTAACCCTCTTTTGCCCTAGTTGTTCTAGAGCAGATTGCGGGAGATCCGAGAGGTCAATCGATGAGCCGTATATTTTAGGTAAGAAACGAAGCCCTGAGCTCCATTTTCATTGCATTCATTTATGTTTTTAGCCATTTTTTTATTTTTAGGGAGGGTTTTGAAAAAAAAATCGCACTCGGTCAGCGTGATTTCCAAGCACGAGATCACACTGGCTGAGGGTGATTTGCACAACCATCTGCACTGATTGGCACCACTATTTTTAAAATAGGTGCATCGACATTGTGGGTAGGGCAAAATCATTTTTACTCAAAAACTTACCATTTAAACTTGAATTTTATGTGCCAATGATGATTATTGACTCAAATTAATGGCTTTTGCAGGAGAGAAATTTCCGAAAATGGTGGAATGGAAGGAAAGGGAACATGAAGATGTTGACACCTAGGTAATGAATGATCCAAATTTCCTGGAGCCTTTGAGGGCTTGCAGGCTCCTCAAATTCTTCCCTACACTAGGGATATAGGCCCAACTCAAGTTGCTTCGATACTTGATAAGCCTTTGGGACATTAATTGCGATATTTTTGTCATTGGGGACCAGGAGCTGGAGTTGACAAACTTCAGATATCTACTTCATCAATGGATTGTCTCATAGATGTGAGACAATGAACTTGTATGGGTCACATCCAGTCGGGACAAGTATATCTTCCCTTCTTTCCAAACATTTCCCTAAGGCCCTGAAATCCAAGAGTGGGAAGATAGAGATTTCCAATGTACTGGATTTGACACTGAGGGTGATTCTTTTGGCTATCAACAGAGTGGCATGGTCCTAGGTGGAATATGAGACTAACAAGTCGAATTTCCTTTATGTTATTGACTGCACAGCTCTGTTGAAGGCCCCGAAAATTGGGTCAACAACAAGGGGGATACCCGCCCGGTCCGAACCTTGGTTGGCAGCGCCTTATCCGTTTGCTATAGCGGGTCCGATTTGGGATATGGGACCAGTTTCCCAATTTAGTGTGTGTGTGATAAAGATGGGTATTTCTGTTCTAAATGGAATACTTCTATCCTAATTCTAATCTAATGCTATGCTATTGTATTCTAATAAAAAGAAAAACATCAAAATTTATGCTAACCTAGGGTGTGATCTTTCTTCTATGCGATCTAAAAAGATTTCAAACAATAACTGGTAATAAAGATCATTCAGCTATTATAAGAAAAGAATTCAATAAGGATGAACTACTTCGTATAAGAAGTTAGACGAAACAGTTGTGAAAACATATCGCAAAAATGAGCTATTCATACACTAAACATAAACAAATAGTTATCACCGTATAAAAGTGCCAAATGATAACTCAGGCATCCATGCTATAATATATAAATAACTGAAAACTGAACATCACTTTAACGCATAAGCAGAAATGGTTAAGAGATAAAAGTACCATTTGTAACTAGTCCTACTCATGAGCTTCAAGCAACAATTGATTTATCTCTCCTTTATTTAACATCCACTAAGAGTACAGAAGTGCAACATCAGTAGCAGATATCAAATGCAAATATAAATAAACCCTATTCCATTCATTCACCAAAACCTCCTCTGAGGGTGCAAAAGTGCATGTTTTGAGGACAAGTTTTTGATAAATTTCTGGACCCTTCTCTAAATGCATGAGAAGGGTTTAAATACTACTGACTAATTCTAAAAATAAATTACTACAAAAATAAAGGATGCATATTAAATGACCGTCGTATTTTAAAGAAAATAAAATGAAATTAAAACTAAAATTAAACTATTTATGTATTTGATCTCTGAAATCACATGTATGCAGCATCTGTTTAAGGAGAGTCGGATGGCTGACTTCCGCTTTCAACTGGGCTAAGAAAACAGAATCTACAAGAGCTGGCGCCATTTTCTCGGTTTCATTTATAATGCACTTAACAGTCATCCATTGGCTATGTGGCTTCACCAAGTATGTCCAGTAACAATCCCAGTTTAACTTGCTTAGCCTTTGGATTACTTTGGCCTTTTCTTGAGCTCTCTGTTTCCAATCTGCCTCTAGCTGTTGTGTGTTCGGTAAGTATGCTGGAGTGGTCTCTGCGATCAAATTTGCCGTGTGTAAATTTTCATTTACACAATCAATAAGTATGTTGGCCGCCGTGGCTACTCCATCTACCACCTGTTCTTCCCCTCTGATTTTCTCGTCCCATTTGCTAAAGAGCATTTCCTTGTGATTTTCATTTATTCTTGGTGCACCTGCTCTTTTACCCTCGTCCGTGTCTTGCCAAGCCAAATATTCAGTCACTCGTTTATCAATTAGATCATAGTCACTTCGCAAGTCTACCACTTGATTAGTGGTTTTATCACTGATTTCACAATAATGACTCCACTGTGATATCTTTTGGCCCAATGCTTCTTGCTGTTGTAGTAATTGTCCGTTCAAGGAAATGGACTCTGTAATAAATTCCATAAGCTTAGGGTCATCCTTGTGCATCTCTCTTAAATACTGTAACTGCTTTCCTTTCTCATCCAAACTTTTCTGATACCCTATCTGCATTTGCTGGAAGTCCTGCTGCAACTTTTCAAGTTGTTTTTGTGCTTCATTATTGACATGGGCTTGTTGCAATTGTCGTTCCAGTGCTTGTATCTGGTCTTCCCTTTCCTTTAGAAATTGTTGTACCTTAGATGCTTTGTCAATAGTAGCGGAGGTGTATGCTCCTGCGATCTAAGATAGTTTAGTGAGATTTTCATTAGGATTGCTAGTGGGATCTTTCCACAGGACGTCTAATTGTTCTGTGTTTTGAGAGAGCGTGCTTTCCAATTTCCCTTTCTTCCTCTGTTTTCTTACTACTGCTTTATGCTGTGGGCTATAAAATATATCTAGAGGAGGGATTTCTTCTACTTTTAGTACAAGCTCAGAGGATGGAGAAATAGGAATATGATCCATATCTGAGACTTCGCTAACTGTTCTTGTGACTACTTTTTTTACTATTTGTACATTGCTGACATTTGTCTTCATGGTTTGTCCTTCAAGATTGATCAAGTCATTGAAGGTTTCCCATTCTTTTTCTAATTCAGCTATGACTGGTGGTGCTTGGATGACGAGACGGGGAGGATCTCTTTGTGGGGAGGCAATAATCTGTTGATGTAGAAGTTCTTTTGACTGGGCAGTATCCTTGACTGACCCTTCGTTCTTATCTAGTTCATTTCCGGATCTTTTAGAGTGTTGAGACATTTCGTTTTCTGATTTGGACTTAGATCCATTGGTATTGAACTTCCATTGAGGCTAACACTTGGGGTTGGTTCTCTTGAGGGTTTTAGGCATAGTTTCTCTAAAGGAATACTGGCTAGCCTTCTTTCCCTGTATGCTTTGAACCTTTGAAATTTTTCTAGCTATAGTTGCAATTGGGCTGTGTGCAGAATTTCTTCCAATGTGTTTTTTTGTTGGAATATATCATCAAATAAATCTTTTTCTCCGGAGAACACCTTTATCTTGACTACAGTTGTAAAATTGTGGGCGACCTCATGAGGGTCAAATGGCCTTGCTGTGAATTTGAATAGCTGTAATCACGTGATATTCTTTACTTCTGCAAAGGCATGGCCTACAGCGAATAGCGAGAAGGCCCCACAGGCTATAGGAAACTGTGGCCATATAGCCTTCTTTTTGTCTTTTAATTCTTTAGTTAGGCCAACTTCCCCATAGGTTTGATAGGCAATCTCTCGGGCTAAGAGTTTATCAGGGATATATAAAGGTAGGACATGAGCGGGTGCAGAACTTCCAAAAACCCCGACATAAGTAAACATTTCTTCCCCGAACCATCTTGCAACAGTGAGGATGTCTACTTCTGCTTCAGGCGAGCATCTCGGAGGGTCTTTATCATACAAAATTCTATACAAGGGCAGCATAATTCCATGACAAATTTGGTAGAAGTATGGAGTGAACTGAGAGTCCCATAACTCTTTGTGATAGACATGGATGGGTAAAGGGTCTTGTGTCGTCCACTTCCAACCCATAACAGGAAACTTAGAAACATAGCATATTGCGTCCATTATATAAGTGGAAAGGTAAAAAGGAGGATAAATTCTCTGAGTCGCAGCTCTTTTGGACTGGTAACTGACAATGGCTGTGACCAGGTTAACAGACAAAATTTTGGCCCAATCTATAATGGTGGCATTTGTGGCAGCATCCAATAATGGTAGCCACTCGGATGAGAATTTATTGATATCTGGCATTCCAAATATTCTACAAAGCATGGTAGTAGAAAAGTAGTATGGAGAGGTAAGGGAACCAGTACTGTACATACCGTGTTTACCTTTTTTCAGCGGCTCGTCTCTCCTAGACCAGTATTTGGTAGTTTCTGCCAGGTCTGGATTTTCTTTTACAAATTTCTCTGTAAAATATCTATTGTAGATTACTTGTGGCTAAGGTAGATGATACATGAGCTTTAAATCCTGCACAGTGAATGAACCAATGAGTCCTTGACCATGAACTTTGAACTGTCTATTTTTTATTTCTGTGGTATCCAATATCCATTTGACCATGTCCGTGTATGGGAAAATTCTTGGCCTCGCTCCTATCTGATGTAAAAATGAGCAGGGTAGCTCTATGAGGGATGCTTTAGAAGAACTTTGTGAGCCTGCAACATCTGTAACCTCCATTACTCTAGGATTCTCCTCTTCGATCATATTATACATGCCTTCCCATGTAGCTATTCCCGCGTTTCTATTGCAAGCCGTGTCTCTATACAAAGCCGCCATTTTCTCTTCTTCGGAGCTCGAGGCTTTGCTTTTCTTTCCCATTTCAGCCTCTGTATTGTTTTGTATTGTCCTCTGCTCTCCATGCCTGCAATTCACAAGTGAGGTGAAAATGAATGACAAGGAAGAGAGATGGGAAAGTTTTAAATGCCGCAAACATACCAAATATACCACCTTACGTGAAATGTTCTTTGAAGAGCACGCACCCATATTCTATTAATAACTGACAGCTAACTCCTTTATTAGCATTTAAAGTGCATAACCATGAGTCAGCATATGGAAACTACATTTCTTGAATAATGAGCCCGAAAGATTTGCGATGGAGTGATTTTGTGATTTGCTATCGCAACATCGCAGATCGCAAAATCGCAAAATCAGAAAATCGCAACATCGCAACATTGCTCAATCGTAACATCACAAAATCGCAACATCACTCAAATATGATGTTGCAATGTCGCTTATCGCAAAATCGTGGTATCGTGATATCGCAATGTTGTAATATCACAGATCGCAGGAATGTTATGTATGACAAATTTTGTTAACCTGTTCCTTGCGAGATGCGATCTTGCGATCGGCGCCATCGCACATTGGCAGATTTTTTGAAGTGTTTTAAGTAAGTTATGCTGAATGCGATGCGATATTTGGTCATTATCGATATCTCGCGAATATTTGGATTGTGTTTGTGAGGTGGCATCACACAATTTTCTTGTGATGTGATTGCCCTTGATAAGATATTTTTTTACCCTATCATAAACTTAGATTCTAAGAGTTTCCAAGGGGGCTTCCTAAGCTTATGATGGTAACTTTATTTTTGAAAAAGAAATGTAAACGCTACTTTGATTTCTTTGGATTTTAACTAAGGGTCCCCCCTTATTTAGTATTAGCAATAACACTTAATAAGGAGGGGGGTTGTTGGTGGCCACAACAATTGGCGATTCACTTGGAAGAACCAGTTATCTTTGTGTTTCTGTTGAATTTTCTAAACTTCCAAAACAAAAAATTTCTCAGAAAGTTAAACTTTATTATGGAAAGATAAAGTACATTATGCTCTAATCTGTCAATGACATTTTGTTTAATCTATTTTCAACTTTGATTGTTTGCTCCCTCAAGTTAGTCCTTGTATTTACATCAGTCATTACTTGGTCTGTAAAGATAAAACAAAGTCTTCTCTGTAAACCATTTTTAAATATGCTCATTTGTCATAGGTAGACCTCTGCTGCCAGCAGGTGTTTATAGCCTCGACAGGGTTACCTGTTACCCAACAATGATCCTGTATCCTACTTAAAGAAGCCTACAACTCTCAAAGAAGAATCCACATCCACACTTATTACTTTGATTTTCTTTTTATTCTTAAAGAAAAATGTCTTGGTTTGATAGCCAATTTATGACACAATCATTCGCTCGATTTATAACTTTGTTGAACAAGCTGGCTCATGATAAGACCCCTTGCCTCTTGATTGTAACAATCTTGAGTCATTGCCCTATTGTGGTATGCAGTATTTGGAAAACTCAGCGAGTTATAATATCTGTGATTATGATAAGCCGACTCGTGATGAGACCTCTCATTCTTCAAGATGAAGTGTATCCTTGGATTGTTCCTCTTAAAGTTGTGATTTCCTTGGCAGGGAGGAAGTCATTGTTTTCTTTAGATAGCTCTGGATGACAATGATAGATTTTTTGGAAGTAGCTGTTCTATAGAGAATCTTTATTTTTTTATTGATACCTTTCATTGCATTGATATAAAACAATTTCTTCACTAAAGGTTATTTTCATCAAACTTTATGAAGTTGAAACTAGTGTCATATCTAGGTTAGAGTTTTTAACTGTATCTTTCAATAACAAAGATCAATTTTCCAAAATATTTGCTATTTATACAAGCGAAAAATCAACATCTAAAAGAGAGTTGGTGTCTTTTTCGTAAATGCCTAATGTAACAATTCACAACTGGTTTTATTATGGGAGAATTACTTTTGAGGATGATTAAAAAAAAAAAACCTTTCTAATGAGAGGTAATTTTTCTTGTATACTTATAAAATATGAAAAGGGCTAATTACTTCATTTATTTTTGACCTACAGACTAATTAAACTAACTCTACTCCTATTCTAACAATATACTTGAAATTGACTAGGTGTAATCATATTTCCAGTGTAACCATTTTCTCATTTTCGTTCCTGCATATATATTCAGTTCAAAAATTAGTACTAGAAACCAAACTCTTACTGAACTTAGAACATTAAATGTGGAACAAGAATGTACAACTATTGTTAGAATTTTATTTAGAATTTCCTTCTTATGAAATTTTCTTTACAATTGAATACCTATTGGATCGTAGAAATCTGGATGGATTTCTATTAAGGACTGATAAATGTTCAATGGAAGAGATGACAGGCCAGATTGAAGATATGAATTTTTGGATTCAAAGGTCTGGAAGTTATTATTAGTGTTACGTGCCAAAGTTAAACTTTTGACAATTTCTCGTGAAAGAAATGCTTCCAAACATACTTCTTTAAGTGAATCAATGAAGGATGAATGGAAATCTCTCAAATGAAATGAAAAATTGTTAATTAATACATCCTTTTGTTGATATTGTCTTTGATAGGATGGAAGCTTTTGATCAATCATTGACAGAGGATGAAATACAAATAGCTTCTCATGCTTTTGAAAAACTTCAGTTTTCCAATAGGGCCATACATCAATTGAATGTCTGATAGTATGGTTTTCAGTATGTTGGCGTAATGGATCAAAAGTCTGAAAATTAAAATCTAAAAACAAATTTGTTTTTGTACAAAATAGGTAAGAAGAAAAAAAGTAAAATAAAATCATTATCTATACAACTAGAGTTATAACAGAGTTGGGATTGTTTTGTAATGATTTCTCCTTCACAAGGATTGACTATGATTATAGAATTTGAGTTATCTCGACTCCCATCTTGTGATTTAGAAAGGGAATCATGATTATGAACAGGCATGAAAGCTTGGTCATGATATGAATCATAGATTGGAATATTTCCTTGGGTAATGAAATCATGTAGATGATTTGCTGCTTTAGAATGAGGATTGGTTGAAATAGTTTCTGATTTAAAATACCTCTCATTCTCAGATATTATTTGAAGTTCTTGTTGATTCTCTCGAGATAAATCAACATCTTCGATGTCAAAGTAATCATCATAAATGACTTCACAAGATTCCCTAGGTTTCTTTTCAGTTTCATCCAGTATATTCAAACAACGAGGAATAAGGATTTCATGTCTGTTAATGGCAAAAGAATGTTCTCCAATTGTTTCTTTATCTTGAAAACCACTTAATGGTGTTTCATTAAGACTAGCCTTTGTATTTTCTGAAATATCATTAATATTAAGATGGGAAAAAATATCATCATTAAAAATATCAAGATAAAGAGAAAAATGTGATTCTGAAGTAATGCAAGAAATATCTTTTTTTGAAAACTCTTGTGCATTATGTTCATCATAGATTTCAGGTTTTAGATCATACCTTGATGTGCTTGTGTTTTTTGAAAAATAATTACTTTGCTTTTCTGACCTTGGCATTTGTTGAGTTGCGATCATATTTTCTGAATTTGCCTCAAAGTTGCTTTCAAATTCCAAGGTGACCTTTCTTCCAAAATTGCCACTTTTTTTTTTTTCTTGTATTCGATCCGAAATATCTTCTAATCTTTGTGAAACTTCTTCATCATAGTTTATTTGCACATCCATATTGGATTTTTCTTTTATGTTAGAAGGGAATTAAATAAAGCTTGGAGTAATTTCATATGAATCGGAAATAGGGGGCAACGAATAATTATGATCAACACAATCTAATCATTCCTCACTTATGGGATCATTCTCAACATCAAATTTCAAAAAATTCAGATGAAATTGAATATTAAAATCTCTAACAGACTCATCTTCTTTTCGTAGATATTCAATTTCATCATATACCTGATCATAATCATAGTAGTAGAATTTACAAACAAAAACCATGAAAAATTGATCCCAGCTGTGAATTGAGGCAACTGGAAGGGTTCTACACCATTTTATAGCTTCTGCTACAAATGCGAGAGTAAAAATTCTGCATAAAATGCCTTCGTCAATTCCTTGAAAATTAGAATTTGAAACTCCTTGAATAAATTGAAAGGCATGATTAAAAGCAGAATAATTTCTCTTACCATTGAATTTTACCTGAGACAATAGTCTTACCACTTTGGGTGGAGTGTGGGAAGATGCACGAACATGGATGCAACTCCAAATTGGAAGTTTAAGAGAGGACATCCTAATTCAAATGTTAAAATTGGAAACAAATCCCAACAGACAACATGTTTCAGCCCTCCTTCTAGCGCCAAATATGTTGAAGGCCCCGAAAATCGGGTCAACAACAAGGGGGATACCCGCCCAGTCTGGACTTTGGTTGGCAGCTCCTTATCCATTTGGTATAGTGGGTCTGACTCGGGATATGGGACCAGTTTCCCAATTCAGAGTGTGTGTGTGAGAAAGATGGGTATTTCTGTTCTAAATGGAATACTTCTATCCTAATACTAATCTAATGCTATGCTATTGTATTCTAATAAATAGAAAAACTTCAAAATTTATGCTTACCCGGGGTGTGATATTTCTTCTATGCAATCTAAAAAGATTTCAAACAATAACTAGTAATAAAGATCATTCAGCGATTATAAGAAAAGAATTCGATAAGGATGAGCTACTTCGTATAAGAAGTTAGACGATACAGTTGTGAAAAATTATCGCATAAAAGAGATATTCATACACTAAACATAAACAAATAGTTATCACTGTACAAAAGTGCCAAATGATAACTTAGGCATACATGCTATAATATATAAATAACTGAAAACTGAATATCACTTTAACGCATAAGTAGAAATGGTTAAGAGATAAAAGTACCATTTATAACTAGTCCTACTCATGAGCTTCAAGCAACAATTGATTTATCTCTCTCTTGATTTAATATCCACTAAGAGTACAGAAGTGCAAACATCAGTAGCAGATTTTCAAATGCAAATATCAAATAAACCCTGTTTCCATTCATTCACCAAAACCTCCTCTGAGGGTGCAAAAGTGCATGTTTTGAGGACAAGTTTTTGATAAATTTCTGGACCTTTCTCTAAATGCATGAGAAGGGTTTAAATACTACTGACTAAGTCTAAAAATAAATTATTACAAAAATAAAGGATTCGATTTAAATGACCGTCCTCTTTTTAGGAAAATAAAATGAAATTAAAACTAAAATTAAACTATTTCTTTATTTGATCTCTGAAATCACATGTATGCAGCATCTGTTTAAGGAGACTCGGATGGCTGAATTCTACTTTTAACTGGGCTGAGAAAACAGAATCTACAAGAGTTGGCACCATTTTCTCGGTTGCATTTATAATGCACTTAACAGTCATCCATTGGCTATGTGGCTTCACCAAGTATGTCCAGTAACAATCCCAGTTTAACTTGCTTAGCCTTTGTATTACTTTGGCCTTTTCTTGAGCTCTCTATTTCCAATCTGTCTCTAGCTGCTGTGTGTTCGGTAAGTATCCTGGAGTGGTCTCTGCGATCAAATTTTTCATGTGTAAATTTTCATTTACATAATCAATAAGTCTGCTGGCCGCCCTGGCTGCTCCTTCTGTCGCCTGTTCTACCCCTCTAATTTGCTCGTCCCATTTGCTAAAGAGCATTTCTGTGTGGCATGAGATTCTGGAAGGAGGGACGGAGACCGCGCCATGGAAATGAGACTCTCTTGCGACTGCAACACCTGCGGCGGCGATGCCCAGTGCCATTATCGCTGGTGGATTTTGAGCTCAACGTGAAATACGATGGCGAACAAACCCTGAACGTCATGAGCCTAGATCTCGTGAGAGAAAACCCCGCTTTCACTATGGACCGTGCTGTCAATACGAAGGTTTCTGATCCTTCTGAACAAATATTGAGCAGATCTGTACTAACGGTAAGCAAAGAATTTGATCCCTTGCCCTTCACTCGCTGCTGTAAGATTATCCTGAGGTCCAGGGTTCGATTTATCATACGAAGGGGCCAGATTCAAATGGTCCATGGACTGGATCCTGCGCAGGGAGCTTTGCAAAAGAAGCAGAGTATGAATATGATGCCTTGTCTGCACACAGAGGTGGTTCATCTCATTGTGATGCACACTATTTTCTGCAGGGGAAGAAGAGAAGGAACCCGGGTCATGGTAGGGTTTGGGCATGTAGTTTTTTACAATGATTCGGTAGGTACAATCAAAGATGGGGGTCTACATGATGCAGATCTGCCCCCTTTCACAATGGGTTAGGCCAAATCTTGTAGATCCGGGATGGATCTATCAGATATGACCAATTTTTGAGAACACTCATTACCTAGAACCCAGATCTTAGAACCCAGGCAGCAGATCGATGGAAGTGCGCATTGACCGAGCGGAGGGGAAACAGATCTTGATGTGCAAAGGGAAGAAAGATCCAATAAGAGGTTAGATCTGGAAGATAGCCTACAGCCAGATCACTTGGTAATCAGCAGTGATACCGGTTCAGGCAGATCAGGAACTCAGCGAAAACCTAGCTTTCAGGTAACAGCAACTCACTTTCAGATTTTTATTAAAACCCCCGAAGGGAAATCCTATTTAGTTTGGGTACATGCAGGAAGCACTATCATGCAGCTGAAACAGCAAATCTGGGCACTGACCGGATATCCTGTTCAGACTCAACATTTGGTCAGGGGCAGGTGGTCTCTTCAGGATAGTAGATCTTTGGGAAGTTATGAGATTAGTCCAGAAGAATCTATTATTTTAAACCTTAGGCTGAGAGAAGGGGCCAAGCCCCAGGGACAGCCAAGCTTCTCAGGGCAAACTCCAGCCCTTAACTTTGATTCTCCAGCCATCGATGACTTCGTAAAAGACTATGAAACGCAGGCCCTAATCTGTCGCTTCAACAATTTTTGGCCAAAACCTACGGATCTATTTCACTGGATATTTAACAGTTGGACCATGGAATGTGATATACATTTATTCTCAAAGGGGTTTTTCATTGTTAGATTTGCATCCAGGGAAGTCATGGATACAATTATCAGTGTTGGACCTTAGTTTTGGGGAACGTCGGGACTGTTCATGACCCCATGGTTTCCATATTTTGATCCAAACACCATGACTGTATCCAAAGTACCGGTTTGGGTCCATTTATACAACCTTCCCCTCCACTTTTGGAGTGAACAAGTCTTGGAAGGAATTGGGAACAGCATAGGGAAATATATCAAAACAGATCTGGAAAGGATTGATGAAAGGGTCTACACACTCGCACGCATATGTGTGGAAGTATATCTAAGCAAAGGGCTGCCATAAAACATAAGTCTGATCTACAAACAACAAAATTGGTTGCAAGCACTAGACTATGAAAACACAGCCTTCAGATGTAGGCTCTGCAGGCAAACAGGACACTTGCAAAGCACATGTCCAGAAGCCAAGAAAGTAAACAGCAAAAGAAAGCAGAAAGGGAAGCAGAGGAAAGGATGGCAATTTTCTCCCCCTAACTCAAAAGATGAAGCATCAGAAGCAGAAGAAGAAGATACCCCCATAGAGAATGTTGAATCATCCCAAGGAATGGAGACCCAGAAGGGAACCATTGACAATGAGGTCTCACAGTTACACCCAAATCAGGTAGAGAAGGCAAATGAGGAACAAAGCATGGGAAGGATCAAACGGCATCACCAGTCAGATACCTCAGATTCAGACAAGGAAGCAGGTTCGCAGAAAGCAGAAACTCAGTTAGTCATAGCTTCAATCAAGCCCACCCAAGGTAAGTGGCGCAAGGTTGAAAAGAAAAAGGGAAGAAAAACTTGATGACACAAATTTTCTATTATTTTTGATGTATTCCTGTCATTACAGGAACAACTCTTTGCCCCTTTGTGTTTTTATTTCTGTTTGCTGCCTGTCATTACAGGAACATCCATTTGCATATGCTTCAAGCATTTACAAAATGTAATTTTATCAATATGAATAAAATTACGACTTTTTCTTACGGAAAAAAAAAAAAGAGCATTTCCTTGTGATTTTCATTTGTTCTTGGTGCACCTGATCTTTTACCCTCGTCCGTGTCTTGCCAAGACAAATATTTAGTCACTCGTTTATCAATTAGATCATAGTCACTTCACAAGTCTACCACTTGATTAGTGGTTTTATCACTGATTTCACAATAATGACTCCACTGTGATATCTTTTGGCCCAATGCTTCTTGCTGCTGTAGTAATTGTCCATTCAAGGAAATGGACTCTGTAGTAAATTTTGTAAGCTTAGGGTCGTCCTTGTGCATCTCTCTTAAATCATGTAACTGCTTTCCTTTCTCATCCATACTTTTCTGATACCCTATCTGCATTTGCTGGAAGTCCTGCTGCAACTTTTCAAGCTATTTCTATGCTTCATTATTGAAGTGGGCTTGTTGCAATTGTTGTTGCAGTGCCTATATCTGGTCTTCCCTTTCCTTTAGCAATTGTTGTACCTTAGATTCTTTGTCAATAGTAGTGGAGGCATATGCTCCTGCGATCTGAGATAGTTTAGTGAGATTTTCATTAGGATTGCTAGTGGGATCTTTCCACAGGATGTCTAATTGTTCTGTGTTTTGAGAGAGCGTGCTTTCCAATTTCATTTTCTTCCTCTATTTTCTTACTACTGCTTTATGCTGTGGGTTATAAAATATATCTAGATGAGGGATTTCTTCTACTTTTAGTACAAGATCAGAGGATGCAGAAATAGGAATATGCTCCATATCTGAGACTTCGCTAACTGTTCTTGTGACTACTTTTTTTACTATTTGTACATTGCTGACATTTGTCTTCATGGTTTGTCCTTCAAGATTGATCAAGTCATTGAAGGTTTCCCATTCTTTGTCTAATTCAGCTATGAATGGTGGTGCTTGGATGACGAGAGGGGGAGGATCTCTTTGCGGGGAGGCAATAACCTGCTGATGTAGAAGTTCTTTTGACTGGGAAGTATCCTTAACTAACCCTTCGTTCTTATCTAGTTCATTTCCAGATCCTTTAGAGTGTTGAGACATTTCTTTTTCTGATTTGGACTTAGATCCGTTGGTACTTGAACTTCCACTGAGGCTAACACTTGGGGTTGGTTCTCTTGAGGGTTTTAGGCATAGTTTCTCTAAAGCAATACTGGCTAGCCTTCTTTCCCTGTATGTTTTAAACCTTTGAAATTCTTCTGGCAATAGTTGCAATTGGGCTGTGTGCAGAATTTCTTCCAATGTGTTTTTCTGTTGGAATATATCATCAAATAAATCTCTTTCTCTGGAGAATACCTTTATCTTGACTGCAGTTGTAAAATTGTGGGCGACCTCATGAGGGTCAAATGGCCTTGCTGTGAATTTGAATAGCTGTAAGCACGTGATATTCTTTACTTCTGCGAAGGCGTGGCCTACATCGAATAGTGAGAAGGCCCCACAGGCTACAGGAAACTGTGGCCATATAGACTTCTTTTTGTCTTTTAATTCTTTAGTTAGGCCACCTTCCCCACAGGTTTGATAGGCGATCTCTCGGGCTAAGAGTTTATCAGGGATATATAAAGGTAGGACATAAGGGGTTGCAGAACTTCCAAAAACCCTGACATAAGTAAACATTTCTTCCCTGAACCATCTTGCGACAGTGAGGATGTCTACTTCTACTTCACGCGAGCATCTCGGAGGGTCTTTATCATACAAAATTCTATAAAAGGGCAGCATAATTCCATGACAGATTTGGTAGAAGTATGGAGTGAACTGAGAGTCCCATAAATTTTTGTGATAGACATGGATGGGTAAATGGTCTTGTGTCATCCACTTCCAACCCATAACATAAAACTTAGAAACATAACATATTGCGTCCATTATATAAGCGGAAAGGTAAAAAGGAGGATAGATTCTCTTAGCCGTCGCTCTTTTGGACCGGTAACTGACAATGGCTGTGATAGGGTTATCAGACAAAATTTTGGCCCAATCTATAATGGTGGCATTTGTGGTAGCATCCAATAATGGTAGCCACTCGGATGAGAATTTATTGATATCTAGCATTCCAAATATTCTACAGAGCATGGCAGGAGCAAAGCAGTATGGAGAGGTAAGGGAACCAGTACTGTACATACCGTCTTTATCTTTTTTTTCAGCGGCTCATCTCTCCTAGACCAGTCTTTGGTAGTTTATGCCAGGTGCAGATTTTCTTTTACAAATTTCTCTGTAAACTGTCTACTGTAGATTGCCTGTGCCTCAGGTAGATGATACATGAGCTTTAAATCTTGCGCAGCAAATGAACCAATGAGTCCTTGACCATGAACTTTGAACTGTTTATTTTTTATTTCTGCGATATCCAATATCCATTTGACCATGTCCGTGTATGGGAGAATTCTTGGCCTCGCGCCTATCTGATGTAAAAATGAGTAGGCTAGCTCTGCGAGGGATGCTTCAAAAGAACTTTGTGAGCCTGCAACAGCTGTAACCTCCATTACTCTGGGATTCTCCTCTTCGAGCATATTATACATGCCTTCCCACGTAGCTATTCCCGCATCTCTGTTGCAAGCCGTGTCTGTATACAAAGGCACCATTTTCTCTTCTTTGGAGCTCGGGGCTTTTCTTTTCTTTCCCATTTCATCCTGCGTATTGTTTTGTATTTTCCTCTACTTGTTGTGCCTGCAATTCACAAGTGAGGTGAAAATGAATGACAAGGAAGAGTGATGGGAAAGTTTTAAATGCCGCAGACATACCAAATATACCACCTTACGTGAAATGTTCTTTGAAGAGCATGCACCCATATTCTATTAATAACTGACAACTAACTCCTTTATTAGCATTTAAAGCGCATAACCATGAGTCAGCTTATGGAAACTACTTTTCTTGAATAATGAGCCCGAAATATTTGCGATGGAGCGATTTTGCAATTTTCTATCGCAACATTGCACATCGCAAAATTGCAACATCGCTCAATCGCAACATCGGAAAATTGCAACATCACTCAGATATGATGTCGCAATGTCGCTTATCGCGAAATCGTGGTATCGTGATATCACAATGTCGCAATATCGCAAATCACAGGAATGTTATGTATGACAAATTTTGTTAACATGTTCCTTGCGAGATGCGATCTTACGATCGGCGCCATCACACATTGGCAAATTTTTTGAAGTGTTTTAAGTAAGTTATGCTGAATGCGATGCGATATTTGGTCATTATCATTATCTCGTGAATATTGGGATTGTGTTTGTGAGGTGGCATCGCGCTATTTTCTTGCGATTTGATTTCCCTTGATAAGATATTTTTTTACCCTATCATAAACTTAGATTCTAAGAGTTTCCAAGGGGGCTTCCTAAGCTTATGATGGTAACTTTATTTGTTAAAAAGAAATGTAAATGCTACTTTGATTTCTTTGGATTTAACTAAGGGTCCCCCCTTATTTAGTATTAGCAATAACACTTAATAAGGAGGGGGGTTGTTGGTGGCCACAACAAGCTCCTACGATCTTCAACTGGGCAAAGGCCATGAAGATGAACATCAAGTGCCAGTTGTCCAAGGCCAAGGTGGGGAATCTGAGGAAATTTGGCTTCGGATTAGTACTCGTGACCTTTTCCCTAGAACGAGTGCCAATGTTCCAGTATCAATTGACTGAAGTTGATCCTCCTGCGCCACACGATCCACGGATGGCCTGCTAGAGTCGTTTGATGCCTAGGATCAATAGGGGTTAGCATATGTCATATTGACCTGTGTTCTTCTCATGGCTATGACAACACAAGCTCGTCATGGAGGACTGACCATACAGGGGCACTGATTTCCATGGAGACCCAGATACGCCCTTACCAGATGGAGAGGACTTCAATGTCGAAGGTAAAAAGTAAAAATTTTTAATTTTGAGATTTTCTAATTGTTTTTGGTATATGCATGCTTATAACATTTTTCTTGTTTATGCATATGTTGAACCAGAGAGGCCAGTCAGGATGTCAGCGATAGCCAAGTGAGTACCTTGCCCTATTTATGCTATCGCCCCTTATCAAGAAGGGAGAAACAACGAGGAGGAGATCGCGAGGAACCTCGAGAGGTTAACTCATGGTATCTTAGAGTATGCTCGGATAGGAGACATGCCTCGTCGGTACGAGAGGCACATAGTGGGAGTCTGAGATTAGATTTGCCGACTGCTGAGTCATGTTGCATGAGCTATCTTGTGCTACCATGACCACCATGCTGAGTAGTTCCTAGGTCTTGCATTTACATATTTTTTGAGGCCTGTGTGCCACAGATGTATGAGGCTTGTGAGCCATTGATGTTATTATAGACACATATATTATTTTTTGGGGTTCTGATGTGTCAAACATTCTCTCCATAATATATATGTTGTATTTTCCTGTCTATTATGGTACAAATTGTTTGTCTTATCTTTTACATGTTTCGTAAATGTCTATCCAACATGTAATTAGCTAATGCATCTGTCAATGTATTCACACGTCTAGGAATATGACGATATGTAATATAATAAAAATATCTTTCCAATCAACATATATAGAGATACATTCGTAATATTTGAGGGTTCCTGATAGAATACTGCCTGTTGAGTTGAAGGAAGACAAGCTATGAGTCTAGGTTGACAATCAATTCACTAATTCCCAGAGCAATGGCTTCTGACAACAGTTCCATGACTGCATTGTATTCGGTGATGTTGTTGGTTGTACGACCTAGGCAGATACCTTGAAGGTCAATCGACTCACTGTTAGGTTCATACATATCCCATGCCATGGATGATAGGTTATGGGTACTATAGCAAGCACCATCAGCGAAACCAGTGTGAGGAATTGCAGACATCTACAAGGAAAGAAAAGTATAGTAAATAGGAAATCTATTTAAAAACTATCACAAAAAACCACGCTGTACAAAAATGAATCACACGCTGATGTACATAAGTAACCATGCAAGATGACCTACGCATAGTACTTTTTGAGTTAAATCCTATTTAGGGGCTTATCAAGAGGATTTCCTTCATAATCAATAAGCTCATAGCCTCCTCTCTACAAAACACATTTTACAATATAGGGCCCATGCCACATAGGATCGAACTTGCCTACCTTTAGCTTATCATTAGCTTGGTCTTATAAAAGGACCAAATCACCCTCAGAGAAATCACGAGGGGAGACTGACTGATCGAAATGGGTTTTGAACCATTTCTTTTGTGCTTCAATGACCAAGGTAGCGAGATAGCGAGTCTCGTCTAGTTGTTCAAGATATAAGAGGCATTGCTCTTGAGGTGATGTTTTAGGGAGGAGTTTAATGGCTATCGTGAGTGAAGGAATCCTGCATTCAATCAACAATGTTGCTTCCGGACCATAGACCAGCTGGAATGGTGTGAAATTAGTTGCATCTTTGGTTGAAGTTTGGTAGGCCCATAGAGTTGAAAAGAGCATGAGATGCCAATTTTAGTTGTGCATCCCAATAGGACGCTAACGCATGGTGACCAAAATCTTGTTCATGGCTTCAACTTTCCCATTGGCTTGAGTGTAATATGGGGTCGAGCCATCGTGGCACAAGCCCAATGCAGATGTCAATTTTTCCATCATGTAATCTCTGAAATGGGAGCCATGGTCTATGAGAATGGCTTGGGGTACATTGAACCATGAAATAACAAGGTTAAAGAGGAATTGAGCCACCGTCATACCACCTGCAGAGTATGTAGACATCTCTTCAGCCCTTTTGGTGAAATAATCCATAGTGACGATAATATAGCCATGCCCCCCAGCGAAATGAGGGTTACATGTCATATAATCAATGCCCAATTTGGAAAAGGGACCAACAATAATGACAGGGTGTAGGTGAGCGAGTGGGTTGCACATCTTGTGTTGGTAAATTTAGCATTCGTTGCACTTATCGATAGCAAGAATGCAGTCTTTGATGATAGACGACTAGAAATAACCAACGTGAACGATTTTCTGAGCTGTAGCATTAACATACATATGACCACACCATGCCCCAGAATGGCAATCATTGGGAGATCTTTCAGCTTCCTTGATTATGAGGCATTGACAAAGAATAGAATCAACATCGACATGGTATAAATTATCGCCATATAATACGGTACGGTTGGGAATGATGTTGAATCCTTTGACGATCATCCTTGTTCAATGCAGACCAAAACGTGGAGGTTTCGAGACACATGATGATATCACCATACCATGGATCAAGGGTGCTAATCAGGAAAAGGGTCTCATATGGAAGTTGTTCATCTGCACCAGTAGGGAGAGCTTTGGAAGGAAGGGAACAAATCAATTCAGCAAAAACAAGTGACTTCTTAGATTTGGCCGTAGTTAAGAGAAAATTGAATAATTGCAGGATAATTATCCATTTAGAATACTTGTCCCCCAGCAACTGACCTATCAGGATATAGGTCGTAGGGTGGCATTCATAAATCAATGTAGTCATACATAGAAGGATATAGTGCCAAAAACATTCAACAACATGAATGACAACCAAAGCCAACTTCTCGAAATGTGCATAACGCATTTTAGTGTTGAGGAGACTGCAACTAAGGTAGTAGATCACATGTTCGCTGCCTTCATCATGGTCTTGGACCAAAACTATAACAATGGTGCTAGGGGTCATGGCTAGGTAAAGGAAGTAATCTCGATAATAGTCCGGTGGATGCAACAGAGGAGAATTTATGAGGACGACCTTAAGATCATCAAAAGATTTTTGGGCTACCTCGTCCCATGCAAAGGGCGTTCCTTGTTTGAGTAATCGGGTAAATCCTGTGGCTAGCATGACATAGTTGGGTATAAAATGATGGAGAAAGTTGGCCTTTCCTTGGAGGCTCTAGAGTTGGTGCAATGAAGAAGGAGGGGGTAAATTTACAATGGCCTTGACTTTTAACTGATCCAGGTGAATACCATCCTTGGAAACGATGAAGCCGAGGAGTCATCGTGATTCCACGTAGAAAACACATTTGTATGGATTCAACTGAATATTATAGTGTCTGCAGCATAGAAAAATATGCCAAAGATGGTCTGGGTGATCTTGGCATTTACCGGAATGGGTAGGAAGGTCATCCAAGTAATGGTGGACAATGTTACGAATATCATGAAACATGTAGGACATTTCCCATTGAAATGTGGCTCCAACATTTTTGAGGATGAAAGGGAGCTTCTTGTACAAAAACGTACCCCATGGGCAGATAAAGGCTTTATTTTCTTTGTCAACCAATGCGATATTAATCTAGTTATAACCAGAAAAACCATCCATAAAGTAAAATATCTTGTTCCTGGCACATTCATCAATGATTTGATCAATGAAGGGAGTAGGATAGTTGTCTTTAGGACAGACATGATAACGATCTCAATAATCCACACAAACGCGGATCATGCCTCGTTTCTTAGTCACCGAGACAATATTGGACACCTAGTTTGTAAGGGGGATGGGATAAATGAACCCAGCTTTAAGAAGCTTTTTGACTTCACCCTTAATAGCAACGACCTTCTTAGGGTGCACCTAGCGAAGCCGTTGGCGAATGGGCTTCGCGTATGGATACATTGGTATTTCATGCACCACAATGCTAGGATCGATGCCAGACATCTCTTCGTAAGACCATGCAAACACATCACGAAATTCCTAAAATAGATGAGTATATGTCTTGATCTCATTTGGAGAACAAGATACCCTAATATGAACTTGTTTAACGACATCAGGTTTTATAGAAATTTCAATCGGTATTGTTTGGGTAATATTACCTAGATTTCCTTCTGACCATACTTCATGAGTAATAGTTGGTGGCAGAAATGGAGAAGAGGACTCTTCGAAAGTGGTAGACATGACTATAAGGCAAGGCATGAACGAGGAGCAATGATGAGTATTGATCCATGATGAGTATTGAGATATTAAGGTAATAGATCATCAATAGAAGGCAACTGACTTTGCTCTTCGGGATATTCAATCAATGAAGGTTCATATAGCCTCAATTTATTTGCATTAACGACTGAATAGATGTGCATATAAGCTGGCAAATTAAGGTGAAAAGCGTTTTCACCAATTTTCTCAAGTATCTTGAAAGGCCCATACCTTATTGGCTTTAGCTTCTTACCTTCACCTTGCATTCCATATTTGGTGATGTACAACCAGACTTGATCGCCAACTTGGAAGCTATTCTCAATTTGATGCTTGTCGTGCCTTGCCTTGTACATGACCTGGCTTCCTTCCAGTTGTTCTTGCACTTCCTGGTGAATTTCTTGGATCTGTTCAATGAACTTGGTTGGTTTGTCCACAGCACTATGTCCATCAACTGCTATGTCTTTACTAAAGACAAAATCCAAGGGAGACATTGGTGTAAAACCAAAACAAGTCTCAAAAGGAGATCTTTGAGTAGAAGAGTGCTTGGCACAGTTGTAAGCATATTGAACATAACACAAATGTTCATCCCAAAGCTTGGGATGCTTACTGCAATAGCCCCTGATCAATTGGATCATTGTCCTATTGACCACCTCTGTTTGGCCATCTATTTTTCGATGAAATGTTGTGCTCTTCTTCAACCTGGTGTCCATCAATTCCCACAGACTTGACCAAAACTTCCCAACAAATCAGGAATCTCAATCAGATACAATGGAAGTGGGTAACCCAAAATGAACCCATACATGCTGAAAGAACAACTTCATTGTTTGTTCAGCTGTAATCTGCTTGTTACAAGGTATTAAAATACACATTTTGTTGAACTTGTCCACAATAACATATAAATAATCATGACCTTTTCTAGATTTTGGCAATCGCCCAACAAAGTCCATGGAAACACTTTCCCAAGGACAAGAAGGAATTGGAAGTGGGGTGTACAAGCCTAATTTTCTATTATTGGGCTTGCTTTTAGCACACATAGTGCACCCTTTAATGTATCTAGAAACTGTTTCATGCATTCTTGGCCAATATCAGAACCTTTGCAACTGTGCAATTGTTTTACTTACACCAAAATGACCTGATATAAGAGAAGTGTGTGCTTCTCAGATTATGTTAACTCTTTCAGTTTGTGGAATGCATAACATTCCCAAATGATACAAGAGTTGGTCCTTAACACAATAATCTAGTTCTTCTACTTGTTTGCCATGACTTAAAGTTGCATATACATCTTTAAAATCTACATCTTGAGCATATTGTTCAATGTAGCTTTTATGCATTACTGAGTTATGCTTAAGTATAGTAGATGCATTTATGATTGGTCTGGATAACATATCTGCAACCATATTGTGTATACCCTTCTTATATCTGATGACAAGATGAAACTGTTGTAGAAAACCCATCCACCAATAATGTTTTGATTGCTGCAATTTATTTTGGGAGTGCAAATATTGAAGTGGTTGATGATCTGTATATATGATTGTTTCTTTTCTGATTAGGTAATGTTTCCACTTTTTCATACTCTGTACTAAAGCATACAATTCTTTATCATACATGGAATAATTAACTACTGCAGAATTAAATGTCTCAGAATGATAGCATATGGGTTTACCCTGTTGCATCAACACTACTCCCATTGTTGGAAATAATACTGAGGGGTGGGGGGTATTCGCAAATCAAACACTTTTTTATTTTCATACTTAGATTCATATACGCTACTTCAGTTAAGGATATCCGTGTATATACGCAACTGTGTTTAATGCAACTAGCATATATCCAGTAAACTTATGATTCAGTTAGTTGTTCTTGAATGAGTGCATCAAATCATTATTAACCATATGAACAGTAAACAAGTGCAGTAAAGCATAACAGATCATCACACATAAGAAGCACACATGAACACCATGATATAAGGTGGAAACCCAATGTGGGTGAAAACCACCTGCTGTAATTCGTCCAGTATAGAGGCTTCTACCTACAGAAGGCTACAACCTTCTCCCATTCTCCAGCTTCTCCTGGAACGGAGCTACAACCCCCTTAGCTCTTGTACTAGCTGATGTACTAATACGTAGGTGCTAACCTATAGAAGGCTATGACCTTCTCTTTTCTTCCAGGGACCACATTTCATAAATTTTCATACTGGATCCATAAATACAAAATGATCACTACTGCAATACAATCATTAACTTTGAATCACCCAACAACCGAATTACTGAAACCTTTTCATCAAAACACAGTCACCAGAACACAGACTAGAGCCGAGAACTCTGTAAAAGTCGCTAGAAGCAACAACAACCTGAAATATCAAATATCATAATGTATATACTACTTGACAGTGTCAAACCAACGTGTATATGTACTTTCACCAGAGAGAACCCACATACAGATCTGAAGATAATTAATTATACATTCGCTGCAATTTCCAACTTCAGATATACCCAGACCATGAGATGCGTCAGTATTCAGATCTATTCATGAAAATACCATATAATGATAATACATTTTAGTCTTCAAGATCCTAGTCCATCAACCTTTGTCAATCGCATAGGAGCCTCCTTGATTCTGATCGAATCAAGCATCACAAACCCATAACCAGCATACTAGATCTCACCCTTGATTAGATATTCATCACTTGCACACTTCACCTCTTGGCCTAATGATCTTCTCCTTATATAGGTTTAGGCCTCTCTTAATACCATGGTCTGAAACCATGTAGGACCTGTTACACTAAAATTTGTCACCATGACTATCTGCAGTTAATATGGCTCCATCAATAGTCATATTATCCTCCTTGTCAAGCCTCATACCTCTGCTCTTCATGTCAAACTTCAAAAAGAGAGAAAGTCACTTAAAAACATGTTTATCTCTGGGTACGCAGGTTCTCTCTACCTTGCCTGCGTGTACGCACTCCAAACACACTTTACCTGCGTACTTGTACGCTCTGTAAGTCAAGGGATGGGTGCGTACTCCTGTAAAGGTCAAAAGGTGCGAGTTTCATCTTAAAAAAGTTACTTGTGGTCACTTCTAGAGCTTCCTAGAAGAGTGTTTGACGTGTATTGAGTGCCTCCAGATGGTTCATGCATCCCTATGATAGAGGAACTTATCCCATCAAGAGAGGAGCTACCCCATCCAAAAGAGGGAGTATCCCATTGATGTTGGAACTGAATAACTTCCTCTAGAATACTACAAATACAGGCATTGGGCCAGAGGAGGGGAGGTTGAAAGCTGAACATTCTAAAGGGTAAATGCTGCTGGAATTAGGACTTCCATTGTTGACTTGTGAGGAGAGATCACTATCCTTCCTTTTTGCCATATTGGGAGTGGGTGAGCTTGTCAAAGTAGAGGAAATCTCTTGCTGGACCCTGGGAGGAGCTTGCACAACACCAAGGATCAGGTTGTAATGGTTCCTTTTTTGTTTCCTTAATACAAATAAGTCCATTCTTCTCAATGATTTGTTGTTAATGAATTATTTCATGTACTCCTTGGTCTATGTGATGAATATGCTTTGTTTTATGATGAATATTCAGGTGTTATGTAATCGTTTGCTTTGTTTGTGTATGCAGGTCTTAAAGTGAAGGAGGAGCTCATCTGGATCAGCAAGGCTGGACTGCTACAACAAGCGTTGGACCTAAGGTAAGATCGAAAAACACTTGGTCTCTCATAGAATAACGTGTGTTTAGAGAAGGATTGCTCTTGTTTGGTTTGTTTGTCACTAGAGAGTCTTAGACTTCTAGGGAGGTTAGGTTTGTCCGCAAAAATAACTCTTTCCGCATGACAAATTGGCGACTCCGCTGGGAATCCATTGTTGTGTTTGATTTTTCCTTTGATCATTGCTTTGATCTGAAAAGAGTCTTGTTTCTTTTGTTTTTTGGTTGCTTGACTGTTTTTTTGGGTGGCTTAGCTTAGGGTGAGTTAGAACTTAGTTTTTCTTTGTTTTACAGTAGTACGCACCCTCTGGGTTAGACACAGTGCGTACTTGTACGCACTGTATCTGTGTACACAGAGCGTGCACGCACCTGGTTAAACAGGCTGCCTGCGTACCCTGTTTAAATTGAGAAAATTCCCTTTTTTATCACTTTTTCCTTTTAGATTTTGTTTTTCTTAGTCTTTACTGCCCAGATCCACTGGTTGACTGTCAAAAATCTTCACCTGCACTTGTTCCATTAGTGTCGAAAGTTTAGTGAAATTCCTTGAGATTTTAGCCTTAGGGTTTTGATTTTTATATTGGTCCTGTAGTGACTTTGGGTTTATAAGTTGCAAAGCCTTAGATATCTCTGGTTTTGTCAGTCTTCTTAGGAGTCGAGCCAGTCGCGAAATCTACCCTCGTGAGCGACCTACCTTTGTGTTGCCTCTTTGCAAAATTTCAATAAGCTTGTTCATTAAAGTTGTGAATTTCATTTTACAAAAAGAACAAAAAGAGATTGAGTTTTTGTTTTGATTAGTTTGTGATTCTACATAAACTAGTCCTTGGATCGATCATTGCCAAGTAAAACATCCCAAGAACCATCCTAGTAAGCTTTTGCTTCTTAGATTAAGTTGTTAAGTATAAGGTTAGATACATTTCCTTTGATTTACTTTTGAGTGATTTTTCATAGATTTGCATAGATCTTGAAATTGCTTTGATTAGATTAGTTTTACATGCTTTTATTAAATAGGAAAATATCAACGATCTCCTTTGTGACATTCGCTTTAGAGTAACATTTGACGTCTTTGAAAGAGAAAGGAATTTTTCGTGAAGTAGAGAGTGGTCATGTTTTGTGTGCTTTGAAAGATAAAGAGAATTGTTTCTGTGATTGTCTTTTGAGAAAGTTGTTTTTATTGAAAAGATTGCATTCTTTCAACTCTCTTAATTAGAACATTCATTGAAAAGAAAAGTTATCGAATCATCTTAGGTGCATCTTTTAGAGAATTGGAGTCGAGTGTATACACCATCAAGTTTCATCTCCATCACCTTTGTCT
>APFE030871482.1:0-19313 GCA_000404065.3 Pinus taeda | reverse complement strand
GAAAGAAGAAAAGAATGATTCATTAGAAAATATGTTACAATGCTCATAATATAGCATTACTGGGTGAAGATCCCAAGGTAATGAACTATAGTGGGTGAAGATCCCAAGGTAATGAACTATAGTGGTGATCAATGAGAAGACTCAACACCTACAATAAGTTCCGGAGATAACTAGTCAGTTGCGGAGTTAAAGAAGGAGAAAATCAAGGAGTAAATCATGTAAAAGGAATCTTGCATGCAATCCCATGCTCTAACTAAGAGTCCGCATGTAGATGTGTAGTATTTGCATGTAGTTGCATGCTCTAACTAAGAATATGCATGCAGTTGCATGTAGTTGCATGCTCTAACTAAGAGTCTGCATGCAGTTGCATGCTCTAACTGAGAGTCTGCATGTAGGTGTAGTAGTTCCAACAATTTAGGTAAATAGTAAGGCTCCACAATTGCTTCTAAATTTGTTGGTATTACTTGAGGGACCTCACCAGATATATCAATCACTTGCATATTCCATCCATGTTGTTGCAGACATATTCTATCATCGCCGCAGAGCGCAGCGAACTGTAACCAAGCTTCATGATGGTTGAGATGGATGATACCTTCCTGACACAGTTCTCCATCCCGTTTCGAATAAATTTTGAACGATACATCGCTCGTATTTCTTGGGAATCCTCCATCGAAATATATCACTACGTACATATTTCCACGACTTTGAAAAAACCATTCTATTTTCCTTTCAACTGGTATACCTCTTTCAAATGGTATACCTCTTTCGAGTGATATGGTGGATATCTGATTGTATTCTTTCAAATCAAAAACTTTGAACACTCTCTCATCTTCATGAGATTCGTCTTTCCCTTCCAACACTCATAAGCTTTTTCCTATGTGTTTCCCGTAAATCGCCATGATACTCTGTTGTTAATTGTGTTGTTCGTTTAATCTATAGGTTCTCTTCCTCCATGGATTCCAATCATTTTACTCGCCTAGGTGATAGGTTCGACCTAATTCTGCAATAGTTAAGTATTCCAAATTTTTTGTTTCCCCTCTTATGCTTTTCATTTACATAGGTTTCTAAATGTTTGTTTACTAGTGGGTTTATCTAGCCCTTGTTGTCCTCTTGCTGCCAGGTTTTCTTTGCAGCCATAGAGATGTCAATTCTCCTTCTGATATACGATGCCAAGTTACTCTACAAACCTTCTTATGCTGGGTCAGGGTTCACGTGGTTTATTAGTTGGTTTAGACAGAAAAAGTGTTTGCCTTGTAAATTAGTATGGGAATTTCTTTCATACTATACCCGGTAATAGAAGTGATGACTTACTATTTGTTTGGATAATGCTTTTGTTATTTTTTTTTTTAAGATTCAAATATGTCACATTGCCTTACTAGGTTTTTCTTTTGTATTTTTTCAATGGGGTTCCCCTACCAAGACCACTCAAACCCCTTACAATTCAACTAAGTTCTTGGAGAAAAGGTCTAGTTATTCGAGTTGACTTTGAAGTCTTTTTTTTTAATTTACAAATGTCTCTTCTTACAATAGCGTTAGTCTAGTCAGATTTATGAGTGAACTACTTCTAACAATGGCTCTATTTATTGTTAAATCAAAGGACGGTTGTGTTTTCGTAGCTTTACACACACAGATTGATTTTCTCTAATATTTAAATTGGTACAGTTAGTTTTTCATTCAAATGTACAATTTCTTTTTTCATTTTGGGTTCTATTTCCTTCTGGTTTTTCATTTTACCAAGACCTTCATGGTCCTTTCTAATGTATGTAGTTGTTCTAGCTTAATTGGTTACCCAATAGCCTAGAAAATATGGTGGTGGAAAACAGAGTCACGAGACTCCATTCACCTTTCGAATTGTAGTTTAGTTTAGTAGACACCAACCGAAGGTCTTGAGGAGCCCTCTCTTGATACCCTTGGATAGGGTCATAACATGTGGGAGCCAGATTTAGTTTGATTAAACATTGTTGAAGCTCTTGTTCCAGCATTATTGTTCCTTCACGAGGTATCTGCGACTGTGAATTTCCATTTTTTTTGCAAACTATTTACTGTTCACAAGGAAATGTATGAAGTTATTATTATTTTATGTGTTCACTTGGTTTAGTATCATCTTGCATTTCTCTACTTATTACACTAGGAATGTGTTATTTCTTTGTTAGGGAAAATAATCCAAGTTCTATCCATGGAATTTATGCTCCTTCTTTGGTGTTTTAATTAACAAAAGCTTACTATTTATAATCTATATTTCTGAATTTATTTTAAAATAATGTGCATACTATTGTGACACCATTACATAGTCCTTTCCTACTTAACTAATTCGGTTCTTGACATAATTATACAAATTGGGTACTTCTATATATTCCTAAGAAGAAGTAAGGACTAATGTAAATGATTTAACTATACCAACCAAAACTGTAAGTCTCTCCTCCTAACCTTCAATCCGAAAATGACATTGTAAGTCTCTCCTCCTAACCTTCAATCCGAAAATGACATCAAGGTCTACTCCTGAGCTTCCACTCGTCCACACAATCTAGATTCAATTCTCAATTTGTCTAGTCTCCAAACCTCAAAACCCTCGGTCCAGTTTAGAGTCCCAACCTATAAGGATCTAGAAAGGATTCCACTGGCCCAAGTCTAGCTCAGGAACCTCCTTAGAACATCAATACACTATTCACTTGTGGATCGTCTTCTCTTAGGTCTATATTATATCAGATTATATTAGCTAAAATATAATAATATAATATTATGTTTTACCCTATTTTTCCCCTCAATTGGTCCATTTCGTATTGTAATACTTCTTTATATTTAAAGTTTGAAAGTGAACTTCTTTATATTTAAAGTTTGAAAGTGAACAAACCCAAATATAAAATTAACAAGGGTTGAGAAATATAGAATAAAATGTGATATTTAGGTTGAAGTGTGATGGGAAATATTATGTAAAATGTAATAATATCACATTTAAATTAGTATTTCCCTACGTGAGGTGATAATAAATACTTGGTAACATATAATATTATAATATTATTTTATCCAAAAATTTCTCTCACCCTATTAACTTTTTATTAGTAACATTTTAACTTGTCAAAAAAATAAAAATGAACAATTATATTTATAATTAACCAATAATAATTAAACAACCCTACATCACAGGTCTAATTTCTCCCCACACGGATTTGATTCTTCTTGATTCTTATTAAATCCAAAATTAAAATAAACGTAGGGAATTATAATTCACCATGCGTTAAATAACAAATAACCTTACCATACCAACAAAGAAATGTTGTGGTAATGTGACTGCCGCAAGTGCTGACAAACAATAAATAATAAGAGAGACTAGGAAACAAAAATAAAAATAACAATGTAATGATTACAGACTGATATGAACAAGAAATAAGAATTAGAATTATAACAGAAATGGTTTTTTTGACGATAGATTAAACTCTATTCACTCATCCTCATACTCCATCCAAGCATCAGAGGGAAAATTCTTTGACCACACGCAGCAAATTCCATCTTCATTAGCTGTGAAAATCTCTCCAATTCTTTCGTCGTATGCAAGTGCCACGATTTCACGTGACAATGCAAGCTCTCTGATCTGAGAACGAGGCTCATTCGCAATCTTTGCGAGACATTCTCCTGTAATAATGCTGCTAATATTGATCGTACATTTTTCAAACAGCCTCACTGCATCGCAGAAGGAAATGATCATATCCTTCTCGTTTGCAATGTAAGTTCCCCTCTGAAACTTGTCAAAGACGGGCAGACGGATCGGATGGTCTTCAAAAGTGATCAAAATGTCGCCTCGCATATTACACAGGTGAAGGCTTCGACTTCTGGTGTAGCACAAGAAACAGTCCAATTTAGGTAAATAGTAAGGCTCCACAATTGCTTCTAAATTTGTTGGTATTACTTGAGGGACCTCACCAGATATATTAATCACTTGCATATTCCATCCATGTTGTTGCAGACATATTCTATCATCGCCGCAGAGCGCAGCGAACTGTAACCGAGCTTCATGATGGTTGAGATGGATGATACCTTCCTGACACAGTTCTCCATCCCGTTTCGAATAAATTTTGAACGATACATCGCTCGTATTTCTTGGGAATCCTCCATCGAAATATATCACTACGTACATATTTCCACGACTTTGAAAAAACCATTCTATTTTCCTTTCAACTGGTATACCTCTTTCAAATGGTATACCTCTTTCGAGTGATATGGTGCATATCTGATTGTATTCTTTCAAATCAAAAACTTTGAACACTCTCTCATCTTTATTGTAAATCACGCCTCTGCAATTTGGAATATCGAAATCCCAAGTAACCGCGTCCGCTTCTTCGGCATAGATATCTCTGTATTCATCTGTTCGTCCTGCTTTTACAGATGCTACTTCCACGCTTATAATCTTGAGGTAGGGCAAAGATTGATGATAACCAACGATTATGCGTGAATTATTATTAGAATTGTAGTAGGCAGATACAATCTCCATCTGACAATTCAGTGTTATGGGTTTACCATATTCGTCCTTCAAAGGCCAGACTTTCCCCTGCCGTCCAAATGGAATGAGATGGCCATTGCAAGAAACGCATATTATGTCATCTGCTATAACCAAGTGTGTGACCCTTTCGTCTATGTAGAAGACATGTACATGGTAATCCCAGAAACTATTTGCATCCCAGAAACTATTTGGCAGTTTCCCGTTTAACTCTCGGCGTTGCAGGCCGTTGAAGGAATTCCTAGATAAACACTTATCCCCGTGCCTTGACATTTTCTATCTTCTGTGAAAATTCACTGTGGGTATCCACTATTCACCCAGCTATGTATCGATGTTGATGCCGGAGTATTCTAACAATAAAGTATATTGCGTTCTTTCACTCTCAATCGCTTTTTATTTCATAGGTTAATGCAAGTTATAACAAAGTTGTTTTATTCTTTCGTCGTCAGAGGTAGAGAGATTTTCATCTTAGATTCCTACTTTACTACATGAATCCAGTTAATATATTATAAGTACACATATAGATATATCTTATTATTGTTATTTTTTAGTTCAGCCGACATTACTTTTCCATTATTTGTTTAGAGATAGATTCTCTATTGTTACAATTTAATTATAATTGATTATTAGGTAAACGAAGAGATTAAACTGGCATGGAATATGGTATAATATTCATAGTAGTATCCACCAATAAATACTTAGGATTTGCTTCCAAGTTAATTATGGTGTTTTAATTAATTGAGTCATAGGCTCATTCTACACCAGAGTATGATGTGTAACCATGTCCACCCTCATCAAAGTTGAAAGTTTGGTCATGTAGCTAAAATAAAATTTTAAAAATCTCAAAACTAGAAAAGATTAAATAACTATACAAAACATTTAAATAATGTTCACTCATAAAAAAAATATAGGTGAAGAAATTGGATCGTGCTGGGCTCATGATAGATCCTTGTTTGAAATGGACCTATGCTAATTTATCTCAAATTGATTAATTAAAAAAATGTCATATAGCATATTATATCAAAAGCTATTTACAAGTTCAACATGTCTATGGTAAGCTCTAGTGAATGTTCAAGGTTAAAAATTTTGTCCATGTCTTTTTAAAATGTATATATGTTTAAATCCTATATTAATTTTTTATTTAATAATAATTTAAAATAAAGATATAGCTTAGTTACTTTTTATAATTTGTAATTTGTTAATGAGACAAGTATTATGCTGCTTATCATGAATTGATATTGATCACTATTTCATTTATATGACCCCCTAGTATAACTTTATATAACAACAACACAAACATGGAAATGACAATACCTCTTCCATGTGGGTAGTAGAGCCTTATTTTCCCAATAACTCTAATTTTAGATAAGATTTGTATTTAGACAATAGACCATCTAATCTAATACATGGAAATGTTATAATGGTACAACAATATAAAAAACTTCATGCCAATTTAGTTTAAAATATATAATAGAAAATAAAAGTAATAAATTAATTTGATTTGATTCATTATATTGTAATTTTTTTATTAATAAAATTATAAACAAATTGTTATAAGAAATATCTCAATACACATCTCATAAAAACTTGCATCAAATATGTAATTAATAAAAATACAGAGTTTAATAAATTTAATTAATACCAGGAAAGGTTCTTCCTCTCGCGAGCACCACCACTGCTCTTGTTGCTACTGCTACAGGCGGGTGAGGGCCACACCACTTCAAGCTGGTCAATTCGTGGAGGTCGGTTGCTCGAGTGAAGGGAAGCCAGGTCTGCCTGCATTTGGTTCAGCTGTGTTCACCCTGGGCAGCTCAAAGGACAATGCAGGCATCAATGCCCATATATCAGTCCTCTTCACCAAAATTCCAGAAGGGAATGATGAAGGAAAACCCCCAGAATTGGTGGAACCACATCCAGAAATCACTGAGGGGGAGAACCCAGTTCTGTAGCCATCAACTTAGGCGGGTACATGTGGGAAAGAGCCCCTGCACGACCCCTCGCACCCCCAGGTGCCGAAACCTCAGGGCAGGGCTAAGGACCCATGGACAGCAATGTGGGAAGGAATCCCCAAGGGCCACTGATGGTGCACCATCGTGGAAGAAAAGGAACCCCGCGACGAATGAAACTTCGACGCCAGCTCCAACGCAGGTCTCTCTCTCTCGGCTCGGGTTCTAGTTTGAAGTCTCTGTGGGTATTTTGACTCTGGTCATCAATGTGCTTGCTCAATTGCAGTCTTTTACTTTGTTTCGTTTATGCTGGTCTAGTTTACTCTCTCGTTTAAATACTGTCATGTTCATGTCGGACCAATGTAAGTTCTCTGTCGGTCCACAGTCAGTTTTGGAAGGAAGCTCCTGCATGAGCAATCATGTTCTTGTTTAACTCTATGCGGCAATATGTCTGGCTTCTTGTCAAAATCATACAGGTTTCCAACCTTAGCAGGTTTTTTGGAGAATTTTGAAAGTCTAGTAGGTGCTACTCGTGCGAGGGAGCTTTCTGTTTCTAAGCTATGATATCCATGGCGCCAATGCTGAACCTGGATGGACTGTCTTACTGACTGTAAATTTCACCTGTACATATAATATAATAGACTAGATAGTATTTACCGAGAAAAAATAAATAAATTTAATTAATAAACAAATTGTATACTCATATTATTATACAAATTAAAGTAATAATTCATATTTATAATTCTTATATTTCATATTTCAACTATATTATATATATATATATATATATATATATATATATATATAATTTAAATTTTATATAAATATAAATATTATTAGAAACCAATATGGATTTATTGTAGCTTTGGATTCATTAGTTTCATATAAAAATCAAATTTCTCCAATTATAAAGTTTTTTTTCTAGTTTTGAATAAAAAATTTCATTTGAGAAATTTAATCTCTCTCAATATTTAATAAATTTGAAATTAAAATTAATCTAAATAAATTTAATTAAGTAATAAAAATAATATACCAAATATTAAACATAATAAAAAGACATTAATATAATTAATTTTTATTTAATATTTCAAAAGTATATATATAAATGAACAAGGATCTTTGTAAATGAAGATCGCATCCAAGAGGACCAAGGTGAACTTAGGAAAGAAGTCCAAAAGGTCAAGGAGGAAGGAAAGGTAGGGAAATGGGCAATCATTAGGAATAGCAAATCTATTATTAGAAATAAAGTCTGAATCATGAGCGATAAATAGGGACTTGCATCACTCTAGATCCTCTTCCAGAATTTTCATGGTTTTCCATGGTGTAAAGGTCCTATCTTAAGTTGGATCCCTAGTGATATTGATCTTATTATTTTAGTTGAAACTTGGGAGCATCATGAATCTAGGGTCTCTCAATTTGACAGTTTCACTCTTTGGTCAGCTTGGAATAAGAAATCCTCTTGGAGAGGTTTTGGTGGTAACTATGTCATGACTGGCAGAAGACAATAGGATGTCGAACCATAAACGAGCCAGAATAACCGTTTTACATATGCAAGAAGATATAACAAATTCTTTAGAAACAAGTAGGTAGAGTAGTAATGAATGATGGTAGATTATCAGCCAGTAATAGGGAGATCTCTGAAAACACGTCGAATTAGGGTTGTTGTAGGATTTCAAAGTTGGAAGCCATGGAGGGGCGAGAAGGGGGGAGCTCCACTCCCTCCTACAGTCATGTTGTAGCAAACTGATTCAAGAAGCCCATGGAAGCGGAATCAGGGGGTACAAACAAAGGAAAACAGGAAAACAACAGAGTACAGAGGCAAGCAGAGATGCTAGAGGAAGTCAGACGAGAGAAGTGTATAGGAGTAGATAACGAGAAGGTTGAACCTAGTAGTAGGACAAGACCATTTAAACCTAAGGTTTCCATCACACCCTGTGTGGTGTTGAGTGCTCCAACACTACAGACACACAAGGAGCACATGGTGACTTATGCAATGATTTTTAAATTCATGGGGCTCTCGCCAACGGAGAAGGCACTACATGCATGGATAAAGAACCATTGCAAACCTAAGGGAGATATAGAGTTACACCTTGGATCCAAGGGTTTCTTCATAGTTGTGTTTATTAACCTAGTGGATAAATACTGGTTGTTTGAAGGAGGTCCTTACTTCTATGCAGTTTTAGGACTCTATATGAGGCCATGGGTAATGAACTTTGTTCCAGAGCGAGAAACATTTACTTCGGTGCCGGTGTGGGTAAGACTATATTCCCTACCTCTAGATTACTGGCTTCCAGAATCATTAAAAGTCATAGGTAATAAACTAGGGCATTTTTTTAAAATATCATAAGCCACTCTACGAGGAAAATATACCTCATTTTCCAGAATCTGCGTGGAAATGGACCTTTCTGGGGCTTTTCTGGATGAAATAATTTTAGAAGTATATGATGAAGAATGGGTACAAGTGGTGGACTATGAGCATGTACCCTTCAGGTGCCGCAAATGCCATGAACACGAGCACCTCTTCATAGAATACCCTTAAAGAAAAATGGAGGGAAGTATAAAAGAAACCTCAGGTAAAGAGAGTTAAAGCTTTACCAAGTTGGGGGACAGAGGAAAATGAGGGAGAAAAAATAATAAAGAAAATCTATGAGGCAAAACAGCCTAGTCATAATAGGTTCAAGATATTAGAAGAAGAACAGGGGGATGAAGGAATGAATCAAGTAATTCAGAACAATCAGCTAGAGAAGGAAAATGATGAGAGAATGGAGGATAGACCTGCGAAAAGCTAGCAAAGGGAGGATCAGCCAAGTACTATGGAACTTGATAGGGACCAAGAGATGACCCCAACCAAAGTGGGTACAGAGGATCATGAACTACAAGACATACTAGAAAGGGAGAATCTCGATCTAGAAAAGTTCCTGGAGGAAGGAACAACCAAAGGAGTGGATTCACTACCTAAGGATGAATTTAAGAGAGTGCAACAACTCTTCCTCTGGAGAACATAGGGAAGGGGAGCAGGAATCAAAAGGAACTATGATATTCAGGACAATGAAGGGGTTAAAACTATGGAGGCTACATGGGGACAAACTCCCAAGAATCCACGAAGGAAAAGAGGAAGAAAACAAAATTGAGTTGTTGATTGAATGTGGAAAACTCATGATCAACTCAGGTAAGATGAAAGACCTAGCTAGTGACTCCTTTACAAATATTTCTTAATGAAGCTTACAACATGGAATATTAGGTATCTAGGAAGCAAAAGGAAACAAATAAATCTCAGCAATAGAATGAAAGTGTAAAAACCTAATATGATATTTACTCAGGAAACGAAATGTTCAATAGAAAAAATAAGAGAAAAACATAGAAAATGGTTGATTAAATATGAATATCTAGAAGTTAAAGCAGATAAAATAGTAGGAGGAATTCTCACACTTTGGAACCCTAAGAAAATAGGAATCCTAGATGCTAAAGCATCTAGGAACTATTTATCAATGGTCATCCAACCTTTGGGGAACAAGGATGTTTATTTGATTACAAATGTTTATGGCTCTTTAACATGATTAGGTCCCTATCGGAAAAAATGGTGGAACCAGATCACTAGGCAGAGATTCCATAACATTTCAGAAATTCATAAACAACATGAGGCTAGTAGATATAGAGACTAGTAATGGTATCTTCACCTGGAACAATAAAAGGGGAGGTGAGAGCGAAGTGGGAATCACACAACAAAAAATGTAGGAATACATCAAGGGAAAAAAAGAGGAGGAATATCCTTCAAAAATATTCTTCAAGGGAAAAATACAGCCAAAGCAACACCAAATCAAACAGTTATGGAACCAAGGCCATATATCATGGAACAGGTGAATTATACCCCAGAATTCAGCATAGATGTACCAGAAATAGATGAGCATAGCACTATCTATGAAAAGCAAGCAATAATATGTAGATTCAACTATTTTTGGCCCAACCCTGTTGATCTATTTCATTGGATTTTCACAAATTAGACTACACAATGTCAAATACATCTATGTTCCAAGGGTTTCTTCATAGTAAACGTTTCTACAGCAGTGGCCAGAGATCTTGTAATATAGGAAAGACCTTGTGTTTTAGTGGTCTATAGGACACTTCCTCACACCATGGTTCCCAAAATTTGATGCAAATACAATGGTTGTCTCTAGGATTCCACTTTGGGTTTGACTACATAACCTTCCAATACAGATATGGAATTAAAAAGTACTCATAGGAATTGGTAACACTATTGGGTGTTACATCAAAATGGACACCCAAAGACTGGAGGAAAGATTCTACACTTTTGCACGAATATGTGTGGAAGTAGACCTCAGCAAAGGTTTTCCAGATCAAATTCAACTGAATCATAGACAGAGGTGTTGGACACAGGTTTTAGAATATGAAAATACAACATTCAGATGCAGAACCTGCTGAAAAACAGGACAACTACGAAACACGTGTCCAACAGCCAAAAAAGATACTCGTAGGAAGAAGAAAATAGGGAAACCAGCCAAGGGATGGAACTATCCTCCACCACTCTCGTATGACAAGGAGGAAGAAGATGTGGAACATGTCACTCCCAGTGAGACCAATAAGATGAACAAAGAACCAAAAGTGGAAGACATAAATCCATAAGAACCTATAGACTTACAGTCAATAAAGATACCAGAATCAATGGATATCAGCGGATCTAAATGGAAATACATATCAAAAACATTAGACTCTGATAAAGGCAACCCCCAACCTGTGGCTGACACAATGCTAGCACTTATATCTCCAATATGGACTCAGTGGCGGTGGAGAAAGGTTGAGAAGAAAAAAGGGCGAAAAGCTTGACTTTTTCCCCATCTCTACATTTATTTCTTGTTTCTTTTCATGATCTTTTATTAGCAACTATACTGTTGATGCAATGCGCCATAGCATATGTAACATGTAATTTTTTTTAATTAATAAAATTACGATTTTTCCTTGGGAAAAAAAATAAAAGGGGAGGAGAGTCTCAAGTGGCCTCAAAACTGGACAAATTTATTATCTCAGAGGAACTCATCCTTACAGGCCCTGATTTGTTAGCTACAATACTCCCTTTTGGTGGCTCAGATCACTAACCTGTTCAACTTGAAGTGTCCTTTATAGGAGCTCCAAGAAACAAACCTTTCAAGTTTGAAAACATTTGGCTTACCCATCCTGACTTTATCAGCAATATTGAAAAATGATGGACAGAGGATATTCAAGTCCAAGGCATAAAAAAATTCCTCCTACATAAAATATTGAATCACATCAAACCTAGGCTTAAATATTGGTATAAGAATGAGTTTGGAAACATTTTTGAATCCAAAAGTACATTTGAACGGAAGCTACAAGAAATTAACCAGATCCTCATAACAGATGGGTTCAACGAGGAGAGAAAGGAACAAGTTGACCATAATCAACAAGAATAGGAAGGATTATGCAAACAAAATCAGATATTTAGGAAACAGAAATCAAGGGTACTGTGGTTAAAAGAAGGAGAAAGGAATACTTGGTTTTTTCACAAAGTCACCATGTCTCACAAGTCTCATAACAGGATTTCAAAAATCAAATATTCTCAAGGAAATCAACTCAATACCCACAAAGAAATAGAAGTTGTTCTGGTTCAATATTTCCAAGGCATAGCTGAGGAACCTCTTTTAGACAGATCTCAATTCATCAATAAATTTACAAAGCACAATCCTAAGCTTGTGACAAGAGAAGACAATTATAATCTAAACAGAACAATGAATGAGGAGGAGGTCAGCAGAGTCATCAAAGAGATGAAAAAAGGAAAAGTGCCAGGTCCAGATGGCTTCAATGTTGACTTCTCTAAAGCATGTTGGGGAATAGTCAAGCATGATGTCATCGATGTGGTGGAGGACTCAAGGAAAAAAAAATTGTCTTGAAGGCACTCAATACCTCTTTCATATCCTTGATTCCAAAACAGGTTAGTGCTATGCCACTAGACAGAGTTAAACCAATAGCATTATGCAATGTGGTGTACAAAATTATTTCCAAAATAATTGACAACTTGCTTAAGACCCTTCTTCCAAATCTCGTGTCCAAGGAGCAAACTAGATATGTGGAAGGTAGAAAAATTCTCAACAATATCATTCAAGCTCACAAGGTGGTTCACTCACTTAAGAACAATAGGCAGGGAGGAATGATTATACAACTTGACATAGAAAAGGATTATGATAAGCTAAGTTGGGCTTACATCAAGGAAGTTCTAATAGCTTTTGGCTTCGGCCATAACTGGATAAGATGGGTAATGGCCGTTGTAACTACCTCCAGTTTCTCAATCCTATTAAATGGTTCACCATCGACAACCTTCAAACCTTCGAGAGGTCTCAGACAAGGAGATCCACTCTCACCCTTCCTCTTTATTATCATGATGGAAGGGCTTGGAAATACTATCATATTTTGCAAAGTAGAAGGTCAAATCGAAGGTCTCAAACTTACCATGAATGGAGAGGCTCTGACCCATCAACAATTTGTCGATCATACTATGCTGCAGGGTATTCCCATGATCAAGGAAGGTCTAACCTACAAACAAATCTTGAGTAAATTCGCAAACGTTGCGGTTACATAAGTAAGCCTGTCTAAATCAAAGATCTTGTTTTTTAATACTAACAATGCTATTCAGAGACATATTTCAAGAATTCTAAGCTTTCAGAGAGATATACTACCCTCCAAATATTTGGGAATACCTCTAATAGACAAACATCTAAGCAAGGAAGTTTGGGAGCCTGTGATAAATAAGCTCCAAGAAAAAATTCAGAAATGGAAATACAGATCTTTGAATTTAGTAGGACGACTAGTGCTGATGAAAGTGGTCCTTCAAAAAGTTCTCGTCTTTATGTTTTTAGCCCTTCCAGCTCCTAAAGGAGTTATGCAAAAATGCACAAATATCCAAAGGGATTTTCTTTGGGGAAAAGGGGAAGAGAAAAAAAATGCACATTGGTAGCCTTGGAAAAGATCTATAAACCTAGGACACGTTGAGGTTTAGGACTTGATGACCCTGAAATACATAACAAAGTCTTGGGGGGGAAACTATGGTGGAGATGGCTAAAAGATTTGGCTTCACCTTGGGCCAAGATTTGGAAACAAAAATATGCAAACAATTACTAAGAAATGGATCACATTAGAATGTTTGGGCTCATCAAAGGCTCCCACATCTGGAACAAAGCTTGGGAGAATAGAGCCATTGTTCAGAAAAAAAGTTTCTGGGAAATAAAGGTTGGCAACCTTGCTTGGTTTTGGGAAGATAATTGACAACACGAACCTAAATTGGTAAGAGAAGGATTCGCCAATCTCAAGAGTGATACTCACAACAAAGGGCTGATCAGGGTTAATGAATTCTAGGATTAGGAAATAAGTGAGGGGAAATGGAGAATATGGAAGAACCTGGTATACAGTGATGACTCCCTATTGAACGCATGGGAAGAAGATTTAACAAGCTTCTTGGAACGGAGAAAGATTCTAACATCAATTGATTCAGACCAACTGAGATCAGGCAATAACAATAAAGGTAAATTCAACCTCAAAGAGGCCAAGCACATAGCCCTTGGACTTGATCATCCAAACCCTGATTGGATATGGAAGGACCCATGGTAGAACCAAAGTTGGATGTAAATTAAACTATTGATGTGTTTAGTGCAACATTAAAAAATTCTGACGTGGAAAAACCTTAGGAAAAAAGGGGTATACGGCCCATCTAGATGCCAGCTATGTGAATTACAAGAAGAAACTATGGATCACCTACTCAATTTCTGCTCGTTCACATCCACCCTGTGGAGCTGGGTAGCTACAATATTCAAACAAATCGACAGGGATAGGGGCAATATCACCAGTACTTTGAATAAGTGGAGAAAAATTTCTTTGACAATGAAATAATCAACAAAGCTTGGGCTTTAATTTCGGGCTTTCTAATATGGGATGTTTGGAAAGAATGCAACAACAGTGTATTCAAGAATAGGAAAGGTTCTCCCGAGAACATCATGGCTCAGATTTTAAGACAGCTCAATATGACAGTAGGGACCCTCATTAAAAACCCCCGTGAGGACCAACAGAATGATTTAGATGTGTAGATAGTATGGCATTTTGTCTTCAAGGACTTGTCCCTCATGGAAAAAACATGAATGTAAGTCATATATTAACAGATAAGTATTCCTGGCAACCTCCCCTTAGGTTTTTATGAAATGTAATATAGATGGGGCCTAAAAAGGAAACCCATGTATGGTAGGGTATGGAGGAGTAATAAGAGATGAAAATGGTGTCATAAAAACCATCTTTCATAGTCATTTGGGAAAAGCCACTAACAATATGGCAAAGCTCATGGCCCTTGAGAAATGCCTTGAAATCCTGAGGGACTTAAATCTTCATAATACCATAATTGAATCTAATTCTAAATTGATTATTAACTCAGTCAAGTAAAATTCCTACGGCTCAGCTCCAAATAAAGACTCGAGACATTGGCGGCTTCTGCAAGTTTATCAACGGATTCAATCCCACTTGAAAAACATGAGAACCCTTAGTTTTACTCATGTGCATCTAACAACCAACAAAGTAGCAGAAATTTTAGCCAATGAAGGAATTCTCTGTGGTAAGAGCAACAAAATATTGTGATTGGAAGGAGATCCCCCTATGTAGATTGATGGAAGACTGTCTCAGACACGCATACATGCACAGGGAATTCTATCTAAGCAGGGAAAAAATTAGAAGGTTGTAGACTAGACGAAATAGGGGAATTTGGAGCTCTATGGTAAAGTAATGCATGAAATTATGTGGACAAGATTTTGAGTCTTCCAGTGGGAATCTCTACCCAGAACTCTACAAACCCAAAGTTATTGAGCAAGATTCAATTTAAGAACAAGTCTTTTTATAAAAACAAAATTCTCTAAAATTCACCTTTGAATTAGCTCTGCACTTGGTTAATGTACTGGCAGTTTTATAGATTTGAGGTGATCGTAGCGATTTCGAATGGAAAATTGCAAGAAGGATACTAGGCCAAATGGACCCGAAATTAACATAAATGATGGCTTTCTTTGACTTCAGGTCTGGGCGAAATGTTAATTATTGTGCTTGTTAATCAGTAAGGTAAGGATCAGTCGATTTCGAGCGGATAACTTGCTCGAGGGTTAGCCCCCCAGGCGGACCCGAATTCATTTTAGGGCAGTATCTATTTCCTCATTGGGTCTGTTTGAAAGCTTAAAGAATATGCTTGTTAACTTTCCGATATTGATCCTTATGTGTTTGATCTCTGGAGGAAGATCGAACAGTCTTGACCAGTGATTGAATTTTGTAGGTCACTTTATTATGTTTTGTGGGCCTATGGCCTGGAGTGGGGACGTTTGGCTCTACGCCCAAGGATGTGAGGCTCGCTAAATTTTGGCCCACGTATCCTTTGGGTTTGTATGTACTTTATGGATTTTTTTTTTACGTTATAATGTAAAAGAAGGGCCAACTCTTGCATTAGCAAAAACATATAAAAAAAATTCTTTACCATGGATAAATGAAGAAGGTGTGTCCATGAGACAGGAATAGACACCAAAGTGTAGAGAGAACTAGAAAAATCAATAGAAAATAAAATATATCACAGTATGTCTCCAGAAGGACTACATTACAAATGAGAATAATATGATTTTCTAGCAGAAATAGCCAAAACTGCAACCAACTTTGCAAGTTGAGGTTGCATGCCCCATATGAAAATCGACGCTGCAAGCCATAGAAAACAAGATATAGAATTTTTATATCTTCACACAGAATATTATACATAGGAAAAAACCCTAAGGTGAATTTAAACTGGAAATCCTCTTCCAATGCATCATTCAGTTCAAATTTGATACCCTTGCACTTAGTGTCACCGACTACATAATCAATAACAACCCTTGTAAGGAGGTACCTGAAGTACTCACCTGGAACAGAGGAGAAACATTGCTAACAATGTCGAAATTAAACTGGAGCTCAATCAACAGTATCAATGGGGGAATAAAAATAATACCTGCATAGTGTAAATAGTAAAGCTAAGAGAATCTCATTAGGATTAGGTTTTTGAAAGGAGGATGTAAACCAAAAAGGTGACAAAACAAAGACAATATACCTATCAATTGGGTGAAATTGGGTTTTCCCTACACTTGTAAGCCAAAAATGAAAAACCAGGAAACCCAACCAGAGAAATTAGAAGAGAATGTAAGCTGACAAGGGAATATGATGTTCGTATTCAAAACCATTACCAAAATATGGACTTTCACCTAAGACTCATAATGAAAAATAGATCACCATGGAGTGTTCTGAATCTAGCTTTCGACTTAGGAGTCGGAGAGGCCAGTATTTGTTCATATAACATATCCCTATAATAAAACCAGAAAAAATTAGATCCATTTAAGAAAAACAACAACAACGCCAAATGTTAGACAAAAATTGTATGAGGAATGAATCATCGTAATGGGTGGGAAATCCCTTAATCTATCACCAAAAAACATATTTACATATTACCTGAGAGACTATGGTGCCGAGGAGAAACCTACAAAGAGTTCACTGATTGGATATTTACCTTTTTCCAAATTTCTACACAATTGAAGGAATCTTATAAGAAGATGAAGCTTTGATTAAAAAACACAGTAATTCAGCCAAAAAAGGGACTAGATAAAGTGCAAAGATATAAAGATAAATTAACTTTATCATAGTGAAGGCCATTACTTGAAATGAACAAGAAGATTCCATCGGAATATGTAACCCTTGCACTATTGAATAAAGAACTAGGCTACCAATGACTAGTGAGAATACAATGCCATAGATAGTGAAAATTAATGAACCAGAATATGAATTAGAAACAAAGTGTCTTAAGAAAATTGATGGACAGTTTTTGAAGACGCCTCATAAGTTTCATGTCATGAAAATACCCTGAACATCTATGTATAATAAGGTAAAGAAAAATGTCGAGTTAGAGGGAGGTGAAATTTTCATTTCCTCCATCAACTAGGTATGTCATCGAGAAGGTGTGTATCTCGAGGCAATTCCAGAAAAGCATTACAGGGATAGTATACATGGAAGGAATCATGGGAAAGTGGAACAATGTTCATAGGTTCATTGTATTGAGGGGTCAGGTTTAAGCCAACGTATCTCAACCTTGATTATCTAGAGTGCATTGCCACTGTTAGAAATGACAAGTGATCACATGCACTCCTGTGAAGAATGCAAGTGCGGGAACAATAGAATGGACCTTCAAAATTTAAGGTGGATCACATCAAATAGCACGAAAGGAAATGCACAGATATTGTAATATCATGTAGCTCATAAGTCTAGGATCCCTGGAGCTTGATTGAAATGCCAAACAATAATTAATAACATTATCCTCTCTACAAGGTGGCACCCAACACCTAAACAGGCACAATTTAAAAATAAATGAATACCACACAATCCTACTAGTCAAATGTTACACCGAACCCAACAAATCTTAATGGAGATTAGGAATTGATTTAGATATCATAAATACACAAATTAATGCCTGAGTACCACGATTTTAGCACATTGTGGAAAGTACATGGATAATTCAAACAAGTAACATACTTTATAAATGTTTAAGGATTTTTACATTAGAAAAATAAACTGCAAACAGTCAACATTAAGCCACAAAATGTTATAGTAGGGTGAAGTTCCAAAGATAGTTTAAATCTGAGCAGCGATAGGTAAGGGCATGTTCTTACTAATTTACACACATAGTGTGACATAGATGTAAAGTTCAACAAACTTATGGTAGAGTTCGATAGAGAGCCTTGCTTATACCCTTATTCTATAGTTTTACCAAAATGATAATCCAAGATATACCACACTTACACCAAAGGTAAGTACTGAATAAAAATACATGTATTAATATGATATAAATTTTAAAACTAGAACTCATTCACTACTTGGGTAGCAAATACAACATATGAGTTTGTGAATGGGTATGAGAATTGTACCTTCGTATAATTTAGGCATTGATTGGAACGTTAGTGCATGGTAAAGTCCATAAAGATAATACATCATAAGGTATTATATAGCTACTAAGAAGTGCATTTAAATCACAACTCAACAGATGGAATAATTATGACATTGCAAGCATTACTAGCATATAAACTTTAACTAGTTCAATAGGTGATTCCCCTACACTTATTCATTGTGTAGATGGGACATAAAACTAAAGGAATATTCTAAGGGTGAGGAAGGTGAAGGTAATTCTCTATGAACGAAATAAGAAAAAAAAATATTGGTTTTTACTGTATGAATAGAGATGTGACATTCTCTTTAACATGTTTTTTTTTCATTCAAAAACCTGAGAATAATTTATTGTTAAAAGGCCTGAGAAGAATTAAAAATCAATTTGAAAAAAGGGGCCAAATTATTTGTTGAGGATTTAAATATTGTTTGAGACCCAAATTATTTTATAAGGCCAAGGGAAAATAATTATGAAAAGGAGTCAAATAATCTTGGGACAAAGAAATTATGACCCAATATTTATTTGTGAAGGTCGTGAGTGTTGGATGTTATAAATTTAACCTTCACTTGATTGAAATTTTCCATTTTTGGGTTTGTGGAGACCATCATATATTGAGAGTTGGGACGAAGAAATCAAATTGGTCTCAGGTTGAGATTATCTCTTTATTTGTTGGGTATAAGTTCTTATCTATTAATGACGTTGAGTATCCATCTATATTTCAGACCTAGAGATTGAATCCAATTATTGTGTGGAAGATCGATTACTCCTTTATGAATCCACGATGTGTTGTTAGGTACTCTTTGATGTGAGACGAAGCTAGCCTGCGTCGAACTAATTATATTCATCCTATGGTTACCATGTGATCTATTCTAGTAATTGT